>QRFJ01001147.1:26060-96440 GCA_006176705.1 Cocos nucifera
GAGAAAAATGGGCTATTGAGTCCATTGACTTTGAGTCATATCCAACTTGTGAATCTTGTCTTCATGGCAAAATGACTAAAGCTCCCTTTTGTGGGACATGGAGAAAGGGCCACAAATCTCCTTGCCCTAGTACATACTGATGTATGCGGCCCATTTGATGTACTAGTCTAGAGGGCAACTTTGTCTACTTTTAATCTTTTATCGATGATTTATCTAAGTATGGGTATGTGTATCTTATGAGACACTAAGTCTGAAGCTTTTGAAAAGTTCAAAAAATTCAGACATGAAGTAGAAAAGCAAACTAAAAAATTCATTAAGGTTCTTCGATCAGATCGAGGAGGTGAATACCTTAGTCAGAAATTCCTGAGACTATCTCAAGTAAAATGCATAGTCTCTCAATGGACTCTACCTAGAAACACCTCAACTCAATGGGATTTCAGAATGGAGGAATCGGACCTATTAGATATGGTTCGATCCATGATGAGCTTCACAAACCTTCCTGATTTTTTTTGGGAACACATTTTGTTAACTCAATTACTTACTGAATAGGGTTCCTTCTAAAACCGTTCCTACCACACCGTATGAGATATGGCATGGTAAGAAACCAAGTCTGAGTCATCTCAGAATTTGGGGTTGTCCGGCTCATGTCAAAAGACAACAAGCGGACAAGTTAGACTTTAGGTCCTTTAGAGCTCGATTCATAGGATATCCTAAAGAGTTCATTAGGATACTATTTCTACATTCCAGAAGATCACAATGTGATTGTGAGTCGACATGCCATCTTTCTTGAAAAATAGTTTATTCAAGATAGCGGCATTGGAAAGCAGATCAAGCTTCAATGAGAAAGTCTCACAAGTAGCAACGAGCTAAGGACCAAATGGAACCAAATCAGGTTAAGCCAATAGAATCCACTACCTCCTCCACCTCATAGATCGGAAAAGAGTTTTCCATCCCTTGAAGAGGTACTTAGGTATTATTTCAGAAAAAAGTAGAGAAATATTTCCTCGTAGGTAATGGGGCTCATGGTGATGATCCCAAAATCTATAATGAGGTGATATCAGATATCGACTCTGAGAAATGGTTAGAGGCAATGAAGTCAGAAATTGACTCGATGCACTCAAACCAAGTCTGGACCTTGGTAGATCCACCAGAAGGTATAGTACCTATTGGGTGTAAATGGATCTTACAAGAGAAAGATTGGTGCAGATGGGAATGTGGAGACATTCAAAGCTAGATTAGTGGCAAAAGGTTATAGTCAACGCGAAGGCATTGACTATCAGGATACCTTTTTGCTAGTAGCTATGCTAAAATCCATCCGCACATTGCTTGCTATTGCAGCCTATTTCGATTATGAAATATGGATAAATGGAATGTGAAAATGGCATTCTTAAATGGATATCTTGAGGAAGATATCTATATGGAACAGCCGCTAGGATTTCACATCCAGTGATACTGATCACAAGGTATGCAAGCTGCAAAGGTCCATATATGGACTTAAGCAAGCATCTCGGAGCTGGAATACTTGTTTTAATGATGTGATCAAAATTATTTGGTTTACATCAAAGAATGAAGGAGGAACCATGTGTCTTCAAAAAGATCAGTAGGAGCGCTGTTATCTTCCTCGTACTGTACGTGGATGATATCCTTCTTATTGGAAATGATATTCCCATGTTGACCATAGTTAAAATGTGGTTATCCAAAGAATTCTCCATGAAAGATCTAGGAGAAGCATCCTATATTCTAGAAATTAAGGTGTATAGAGATAGACCGAATAGAATGCTAGGACTTTCATAGAAGATGTACATAGAGAAAGTGCTAAAGAGGTTTAGCATGGAAAACTCTAAGAGAGGTTTGGTACCCTTCAGACATAATATTCTTCTTTCTAAAAAGATGTGCCCTATCACACCCGAGGAAATAGAATGCATGAGCAAGATCTCTTATGCTTCAGCAATAGGGAGCCTCATGTATGCCATGTTATGTACATGACCTGATATAGCCCATGCTGTGAGTGTCACGAGCAGATATCAATCGAATCTAGATAAAGAACACTGGACTTCTGTAAAATGTATCTTTAAGTACTTGAGAAGAACTAAGGATATGTTGTTGGTTTTTGGTAATGGAGAACTCCAAGTCTAGGGGTACACAAACTCAAATTTTATGTCCGATGTAGATAATTAAAAGTCGACATCTGGAAGTCTATTTATGTGCAATGGTGATGCTGTCAGTTCAAAGAGTTCCAAGCAGACAGTGATAGTAGATTTCATTATAAAGCAGAATACATCGCTGCATCGAAAGCTGCGAAGAAGGCATTCTGGTATAAAAAAATTACCGTAGAGATCAGAGCGATGCCATTAGGTGCCATTTCTCTATACTACAACAACAATGGCGCCATATCCCTTGCTAAGGAGCCGAGGTCTCACAAAAAATCTAAGCACATTGAGCGGCGATACCACCTCATCCGTGATTACCTCGAGAAGGATTACATCGAGGTCAAGAGAGTCGACTCCGCAAATAATGTGGTAGACCCACTTACAAAGCTGTTGGGCTAGCAAAAGATCGAAGCCCACCTTGAGAAGATGGGACTTAGATTTGTAGACAATTGGCTTTAGCTCAAGTGGGAGTTTGTTAGATATGTGTGCCTTAGAAGACAGAATTGGCTGACACTTGTTGTATACTTCTACGGGCAAAATTATAATTTTGATTATAAATAATAAAATGAGTTATTTTTTCTATCATAATGTGTATTTTGTGTTAGTGATACATTTCTTGAATTAATGGTAATGATAGTTCATATTTTCAAGAGTTGAAAATTTAAGACATGAATTTTTGTTATTAACTCACTAAATGCTCCCAACCATAGGATCATCATGAGAATGATGATTGATCTGAAAGGTTGGTGTACAATCGCTTCTTTATAGTAGATGAGTCTTAAGTCTATGATGTAGAGACATTGGAGCGAGAGTACAGTTACTCATTAGAGAATGAGGGCACTGAGCATGACTACCTCGAGCAGTCATAAGAAAGTCTACCTTCTCGTCGATGACTGGCTCGAAACTATAGTAGTGTGTCTGATTTTTTGACCTGAGGTGCATCGACAGTTCACCTTTAAGGTGTTATAGTTTAACTACACCATGACTCGGTCTCCTAGCCATTCGAAATCCTGAGGTGTATTTGGCTATAGCATGTTCACTGTAGGAATTGGATCACACCAAAAGGGAATCTATCTACCTCGGTAGATGAAGAGTAGCCCTATGATGATCATGAGAATCAAGTCCACAAGCCTATGGCCATGGCAGAGTGAAATAAAAGAAAGAGTTTCTATTAAGGTTTTCATATCGGACTTGAATCAAATGATTAAATCATATGACAGAAATTAGGATTTGATGAGTTCACCTTAACCCTACTCTGATCGAAGCTCAAGATAGAAGAACTTAATCACATAGGTAGCTACATCGAGAGGTTCATTTTTTGTTCTGATGGGTTGCCACCATATAATGCTAGGTATCACTGGTGGATTTTGAGAATAATTAGAATGATTTGGATGATCGATCATTCTAGTTATCTGAATCAAAAAAGTTCTGATCTATCGAAAGGTGTTTCGATGATGTCGATGATAGAGATCGCGATATATCTCATTACCATATAGAACTGAACCTAAATGGATCACACAAACAAGAGTTTGGATCTGGATATCATCAATTAGACTAATCCAGTTTAATTGATTTGAATTAGATTCAATTAGGTTCAAGACAATCATGCTAGTACACAATTAAGCCTAATGTTCTCCTTCAATTATCATTTTAAGTTGTCTCGAATGAGCCAAATGTGTTTGTGCTCACTCAGGTACCTTTACTTGATCTAACTAAAACTTGTCCAAGTCAGAAAAGGGTTGTCTTAATTTATGAGATAAATTTAAGATAATACCTTCCATTTTTCATCACCTGCTAATTCTTGTCTTTTGACTTTGGTCAAACGTTGACCTTTAATACTTAGACATCTACCCATGTGTTATGCACCCATAGGAGAATGATTTTGGATTAGTCAACCTGGTAAAAAGCAGGTGGACCAGGGGCACATGCCTAGGGAGGCATGCGCCCATGGATAGAGGCGCCTGGAGTCTCATACAGATGGTACTCCAGTTACTTCGGGGTTTCTACCTAGGTGGTGCCAAAGATTAGACTTTGATCAGTCATAAATGCCATCTAAGGATGATTTAGAGGGGCTCTTATCTGATTGGATTAGGTGATGTCATCCCATCAATCAGATTTAGATTTGATTGCATGAAGCGATGTGATTGGCCGGGATGATGTGGCACTGCATGGTGCAACAAGGTATATATAAACCCTATCTACGCCTAGTTTCAGATATCTCAGACCATTGCCCATACCACAAGGCTGCCCCTCTCCCTCCTCCATGCCATCTTCTAGTCCTCTCTCTCCTCTCTACACCCAAGGGTATTTGGGCTCCAGTTTGGTGCGATCTAGGTAAGAGAAAGGTGACGAGAAAGGAAGAAGGAAGCACTACTGCAAGAGACGATACCCAATCTTCAAAAGAAGTTTTGAAGATCCTCCAAATCAGATCCAGATCTGATATTTGGAGAAGTGATAAAGAAAGAGAAGATCTCCAAATCTAGCTTGAGTGGATATTGGTACAGGCTAGGCACTTGCATGGTTAGATCTAGAACCTCAGGCAATCAGTGGGATCATCATAGGATAATCTGATTACCCAACAATAAGATACAAAATTAAATTTATTTTAATTTATTTTTATTTTTATTAGATCTATAAAATTAGATCTAAAATATCTTAGATCTGATCTAGATTCAAAAGATAAAATTTTTGAAATATCTCTCTCGATTCAATCAGATCTGAACGAACCTGACCTAGAAAATTAGGATTTTTCCTTCATAGATATCCTTCCAGTATCCATTACATCAAACTTAACTCCTAATCCAAAAACTCAATTCATGAGCATTTTACAAGGATAAATAGAAGAAATTCTTAATAAACATAGGACTGAGAATGGGGTCATAAACTATATTCCCATAATTCAAAATGAATATATCAATAAAGGGATAATAGATTGTCTTCCTAAGATTGGTAATCCAAAATCATTGGAATTTATCAATCCAGTATTCGATATGGGATAGTTAAGCTGTCTTGTGTTTAGCTGAAGATGGTAAACTTAGCGCTTATTAGGAGGTAATCTAATACTTAAATTTTTTCATCTAATATTTTATTTTAGCTTATTTTCTTTTTAGAATATTTTGAATAAATTAGAGGGAGAGTCAAATTTCAAGAACCATGTTGGACTACAAAAAAATACATTAAGTCAAGTATATTCTTTCCTGCTCTTTATTACATCCTTTATTTTTTTTCTCGATTGAGAACAATGTCGATTAAGTTGGGAGAAGAATAATAAATTTTTTAAATTTTTAAAATCTTTGAAGAAGTTAATATTTAGTATTTAGACACCTGATTATACTTAAGAATCGAGTTGAACTAAGCATTTTTAAAAAAAAATTAATGCATAGATTAGAGAATTTATGAGATATTGAGGAACCAAGTATTAAGAAAATTCAATAAAGAGTTAAGTCTAGAACATAAAATTTTTTTTTGAGCATTTTTAACTTTTTCTACCAGCATCATAGAAGAGTGTACTTTTTATGAGCTTGTGTAGGGTAACTATACATATCTTCATAAAATTAAAAAAAATTAAAAAATAAATTTTTTATAATTTTTGAGTACTTCTTACTGAGTAACTGGGCCTTTTTGCCTAAGCAAGCATTGAGTTTCACATCAAAAGATGGAAAGGATGAAGAAACTCATTGTAAAGCTAGTCTTAACTTGTAGCTTGTTTGATTTGAGCTAGTAAGTCTGAGGAATATTTTATATCTAGTGCCCTAAAGCCAACTAATTTGTGAGTCATTGGCCCAAGACTCGCTACATGAATCAAATAGAAAGCTTAAGAGGTTAAGGCACTTAATAATGGTACAATATTTAAAAATATATATTATTTTTTATTGAGTAATCGGATCTTGTTGCCTAAGTAAGAAATGATATTCGCATCAATAAATGGATAATATAAATAAAAAATATCAATAAATGAAGGATGGAAGTAGCAATACACTTGCCCAAATAAAAGTTTAGATAATTCAGAGATAAAGATAGATCAATTTAGATAAAATTTAGAAAAATTGAATATTCTTCACTTAATTTTAATATTGAATAAGTATTAATATCCCAATGACATAGCTCACTTAGGCTCTATTGAATATTAATGACTATTTTAAAAATTATTTTATAAAATTCAAAACTCTAAAGTTAAAAGATATCTAAAACTAGATTCTTTCTTTACTAGAGGACGAGCAAAGCTTAAGTTGGAGGGTGTGATAAGTACCATAAATTTATCAATAAAAGTATTAATTTATCAATTAATTTATATTTATTTTTAAAAATTAATAATTAATATATATTTATTTTTAAAAAATTTATATTTTTATTAATTATAAAATTAAGTAAGAAATAATAAAAATAAAAAAATAAAATATTATTATTAGTTTAAAAAATTATTTTTTTGATAATAACAAAATAAATTTGGAGAAAAATGAAATTAAAATGGATCCGATATGAAGTTTTAAAGAAAAAATAATAAAATTAGATTCGGCTCAGTCGGCTCATACAGCCAAGCCAGTGGGCCTAGCCAAGCCATCGAAACCAACTTAATTGGTACATCCCAGCTCAATCGATGTGCTGTCCAAGTTGGCTCAGGTATAAAGCCAACCCATCGGTCTATGATTCAGGCATGGAACACCAGCTCAGCAGAACGCAGCGAATCACACGCTGCCACATGGTAGACCAAGACTGCTAAAGGGTTCACAAAAAATTCATTGCGACATATAGGGGTAACATGATAATTTCATAACGTGTGGTGCACGCTGATTGATCCAATCTTCAAATACGCTCGATCTACAGGGTCCATGGCTATAGTAATGGAACCATCCTATGGTCCAGGTTGATTGCGGTCATGATCCAATAGTGGTGGGCTTCTCCTATTCTGATTCAAATCTGAACAGTTCCAAACGGTGATCCGATGGCTCCGAAAGATCCGAATGATGATCCAATGGTCAGATTTCACCCAAATCAAAATCCAGTGGCTATGGCTATTTCCGACTCTAATTCAAATTCCATCTGCATGATCGAATGATCCTAAAGGCTCCCAACAGTGATGCAATGGCTAGCATTTATCTCAGCATGATTAAAGCTTCGCAGCAAGGATCCAATAGCCAAAATCTCATCATCAAGCATGAAGAGACAGTCCAAATTAATTTTGAGTGGATCTGGATTTTTAAAATGAGATTTTTGGTATTTTTTGGACCGTTTGATCTAGATTTGATGGACAGAATTTAGGGAACTCAATAGAACTCAATCCAGGGACTCTTTTAATCCAATTTTCATCAGAATTTCACTATTTTTGCCAATCAAACTCTACCTTAGTCCCATATTGTCTACAAAGAAGATCTCCAGCCCTCTAACATCTATAAATATGACCCCAGGCCATCAAATCAAAGTATCTTCATTCATGAAAAGATGATGGTACAGGTTAGAAGCATGCTTGGATTCGTGGATGCTTCGAGGCAGGTGGTGCCAAGAGGAAGAGCTATCTTCTATACCATCTCAACACCAACGCCATCGATCCAAGATTAGAGATCAGTCTTATTGGGGATAAACCCACTCCCATCGAAGTTTGGATAAATGTCTAGTCTCAAAGCGATCTCGGCCATCCTCCTATCATTGGATCCCCTTCAGATGAACTTGAATAGTGAGAGCGGCCCCCTGGGCAGTCTAGCCTAGCCAGCTTGGGGACCGATCGAACTTCTTTGGGACTTCTCCAATCGGATCTCTCCGTCAGTCGAACTTCTTCCACAGTCAAACTCCTTTAGAACTTTTCCTCCAGTCGGATCTCTCCACCAGTTTAACTTCTTCCAGACTTCTCCTCCACCTAAACTTCTTCTCCAATCGAACTCCTTCTGGACTTCTCCTATAGTCAAATTCCTCCCAGACTTCTCCTCCGATTGGACCTCTCCACCAGTTGAGCTCCTTCCGGACTTCTCCTCCAGCTAGACCTCTTTGCCAATCAAACTCCTCCTGAACTTCTCCTCTAGCCAGACCTCTCTACCAATCGAACTTCTCCTCCAGCCGTACTTCTCTGCCAGTCGAACTCCTTTCAGACTTTTTCTATAGTCAAACTTCTCCTGAACTTCTCCTTCAGTCGGACTTCTCCACCAGTCGAATTTCTTCTAGACTTTCTCTATAGTTGAACTCCTCCCAAACTTCTCCTTCTAGTTACCTAAAGGGCTCCACTTAGTCGAGCTTCTTTTAGATACTCCTAGTGGAATTCCATCTGGACCCCTCTAGTAGCTTGAAAGGATCTCGACACACGCCCTTGATATAGCAAGCAATAGCCTATGCACAGTCAATCTTGATAACTTTCGAGCTCCTCTAGAATAATAATAACTAGAAACTCTTCATTGCCTGTAGCTACCCTATCCAAACTTTAGCTATCAGATCCTAACAGGCTGGCATGTCGTGACAACAGACACTATCCTCCATAACAAACTTTACGTAGCCTTGAATGGCCCACTACTAGATGGTTGCAGCTGTCACTATCAGTTTGTTACAGCCTCGACCTATTTAAGAGATCCTTTGGATATGCTTTCTTCTTAAAGCTCTCTTCTCCTTCTCGATACTCTACCACTTTCTTTTTTGAGCACTCCATTTTTGTTGGTCGAAAGAGCTTACTTGATCAATAGAGGGTCTTATCGGAGCCACCATCTTCGACTCTGGATGAGATTTATTTTATAGATCATCAATGATGACCTCACCCTCTCCGACTTCAGTATTGATTCTGACATCAACCAGATTTCACACCAATAGAATTGGCGCTAGAGAAAGGGTATCCTTGGGCCCTTATTCTAAAAGGAGTGCTCAATCGATCCCGTAAGCTTTCTCCTTCAAGGGTCATCTCCATTCTCTCCCTCAACCTCAAAATGCTGATAAGAGCGCAATATTGTCGTTAAGACACTATGTTTATTAGTTTAATCCGACTTCTTAAAATAAGTAATAATATATAGGTAGTAGTGAGTTGGATCGAATCCATAAAAAAAAAAGTATTTTATATTTGAAATCTTTAATTTTACAAAAAAAAAAGAGATTTTAAAAATAAAATTAAAGTCTAAAATTAAAAGTGAAATTTAATTAGTGGAGAAAATAAATTTGGTACTAGAATCTATTATTTAGATATTAGCATCTACTTACAGTAAAATAAAGAGCAATAATTAAAGTATAAAAATTAAATTATAATAAAAATAAAGAGCATAAAAATAAATATTATATTAATTAAAAGTTCATAATTTAAATACATGAAATTTAAAAAGTAAAGAAAAAAAATTAGAAATTAAAATAGGTTGATCTCTGATCTTGGATTGGCATCGACAAAAAGATGGTGTAGAAGCTCAACTCTTCTTCTCGACACTCGTTGCTTTGAGGATCTATTGATTTCTAAAGGCCTGGGGTCCTTTTTATAGAGCTAGGAGTGGAGGATTTTCTTCTAGGCAATATGGAATAAAGAGCCATTTTAATCATCAAAATAGAAAGAAATCTGAGTAAAATTTAGATTAAAATAGCTCTAAGACAAATCTGGTGAAATCTAGCCATTAAATAGAAATCCAACGGACCAAAAATCATCAAAATCGGATGTATATCGATCTAAATTAGGTCGGATTAAATTCTAGCTGTTGATCGTGCATTCATGGAGAAAATATGGTCGTTGATCATGCGTTGGGAGTCTTGATCACCATCGGGAGCATTCTAGACCATTGGATCTGAGTCAAATGTGAGCACTATCATTCGATGGCGATCCGCATGAAGTCTGAAGTTGAATCAATGTAGGAAATTTCCTCTACCATCCAATCTTGACCGTAATCAATCGGATCCCTCCGATCGCACCTTTACTATTTCCATAGACTGCATGGATCGGCTGCACTGCACACCATAGCCAATCAGTGCCTCCCATTATCAAGTGAAAAGACCAAAATGCTCTGTGAGTCGTGATAGATTTTCTGTAAAATTCTTTAAGGATCTTGGTCCACCACATGTCGCTCCATGATTCATCAATTGTTGCTGAGCTGATGGTCTATGCCTAGATCGTGGATCAGCTGACGACTTCTGTGGCTGAGTCGGCTTTGATGGCTTGGCTTGCGGAGCCGGCTGAGTTGTTTTCCATTTTTATTTTAATTTTTTTAAAAAAAATTCATATCTAGTTCATTTTAGCTTTGATTTGCTTCAAATCTATTTTATTGTGATAAAAAAAATAAGCTCTTTTTATTGATAATAATATTTTATTTTTTTATTTTTATTATTTTTTAATTATTTTTTAATTAATAAAAATATTAATTTCTTAAAAATATGTATAAATTGATTATTAATTTTTAAAAATAAATATAAATTAATTAATAAATTAATACTTTTATTGATGATTTTATGGTACTTATTAATGCCTCCAAAGAAAATGACCACTCGAAGATTCACTACCTCTACCGTCAAACCTGAGCCAAATCTGCCTACCTCACTGGCACCACAACCTCCTCCATCGATAATAATGATGGATCCAGAGTAGTTAAACCTATTGATGTAGTAGATTTGGAGCCTAACTAAGATGCTGCAGGCCATGCAACAGCCTCTAATGATAGTCCGACCGAAGAACCCCCCATCAAAATGTCAAGAACCGATCCCAAGGAGGCATACCTGGGTTAGCAGACCCATCACCTCTGAAAAGTGAAAATAGAGAGTAGAGAGCCCCTATTCTGATCATGACTCTTCTCTAGAAGAGACCTTCTCCATCTATAGTCGAAAACCCTCCGAGTCGCACAATCGAGATCAGGCCCTCGATCGAAAACTCCAAGAAATGGATCGATGGATTGAGGAGCTCTACCATGCTGTCCTAAGTAACCACGATAACATCTGAACTAACCTTTCTTTCTCCCAGAGAATCATGCAGGAATCGATCCCGCCGAACTTCAAGCTCCCTCAATTCGAGAGCTACAATGGGACTATTGATTCGGTTGACCATTTGAAGGCCTTTTCGACTATGATGCTGCTCCACGATACATCGGACGTCATTCTATGCCGAGCTTTTTCTTCTACTTTGAAGGAAGTAGCGAAACTAGTACTCGATGCTGAAATTGGGTACGATCTTCTCCTTCTACCAAATAAGCCATCAGTTTGCGGCTCATTTTGTCAGCAACTGACATCCAAGATGAGGCTCGAACTTTCTCATCAACATCAAGCACTAGGAAGGGGAGACCATCCGAGCTTGCATCAACTGCTTCAATGCCGCTGTACCGGAGGTCCAAAATCTAGACCAGTTAGTTGCCATGGCTATGCTTAAGGATGATGTTTAGAAGAATGATTTGCTGTTCTCTCTGGATAAGAAATACCCCTAGAATTTTGCTAATTTGTTAGCTCAGGCTAAAGATTATGCCCGAGCTAAGGAGACCTTAAAATTGAAGGATGAGGAAGCCATGAGAGAGTGGTAGGTGGGCGAATCTAGCAAGCCCGTAGTTGAAGAAAAGTTGAATAAAGTTCGGCTATGCTCGCGGACTCCTCTTGAGTGTAAGCAAGCCCGAGCTCTCCCTCGAGCTCATCGTCAAAGAAGCCCTGACAAAAGGGCACATTGGGGCTCCCCCTTCAGAAGGTTATACAACTACATCCCTCTCAATACTTCAAAAATCCATGTTCTGATGGAGATCAAGGAGCAGCTGCCAAGGCCAAAGAGGATGCGCACTCACCTCGATAAGTGCAATCTCAATAAGTATTATCTCTATTATCGTGAGCACAATCATGACACTGAAAAATGCATTTAGCTCCAAGATGAGATCGAGGAGCTCATCAGATGGGATAGACTTGATTGATTCCTACGACGTTAGCTTGAAAGATGGGAGGATCAGCCAAGGGTCCTCCCACCACTAGAACCATCAAGGAGGAAGGAGCAGCAAGGAGATCGACCCCTGCTTGGCATCATCAACACCATCTTTGGGAGACCTCGGCGAGGGGAGGTTAGTGGATCAGCAGTGCTTATGAAGAGATGGAGAACTGAGGAGCCCATAGCTTTTACTGATGAAGATGTGCAAAGAGTTTAGTTCCTATACAACAACGTGGTTGTATTCTCTTTAAACATTACTGACTATGATGTACACCACATTTTAGTAGATAATAAAAGTTCTGTTAATATCTTATTTTATGATGCTTTTACTAAAATATCTGTACCTAATAACTACCTGGAACCTATGAACTCTCCATTAGTGGGCTTCACTGGCAATGCTGTGCCAGTTGAAGAAATAATAACACTAACTATGGCTGCAAGGCAATATCCAAAGTGAGCCAAAGCATAGGTCAACTTTCTAGTAGTGAAGGCCCCATCAGCCTATAATGCAATTCTCGACTGACCAGATCTAAATGCATTTCGAACTGTGGTATTGACCTACTACTTGAAAGTGAAGTTTTCGATAAGCTATAGAATCGGAGAGATCAGGCCTTGGCAAGGCACTATTACTCCATCGCCTTACAAAAGAAAAGCCATCCCGACCCTTGCCCAGTTGATGAGCTGGATGTCCACGATGATCTTATTAAGGAGTGGGGTGAGCCCATGGAAGATCTTGTAACCATCCCTTTGAATGACGGAAGCATGGAGCATACAGTGTAGATCGACTCCAACTTGGAAGATGAAGTTCGAGAGTAGCTCATTGCCTTCTTATGGAAGAATGCTGACATTTTCATCTGGGTTCTAGTAGACATGCCAAGAATTGATGCCGAAATCATGGAACATCGGTTGGCCGCCGATCCTATGTACAGGCCAGTGAAAGAAAAAATTTGGGGCAATGCTCCAGAAAGGTAGAAGGCAATAATGGAGGAAGTGGATAAGCTCCTCAAAGCCGAATTCATCCGAGAAGTCCACTACCTAAATTAGGTCTCCAATGTGGTCCTAGTCAAGAAGGTCAATGGCAAGTGGAGAATGTGTATCGACTTTAAGAAGCTGAATAAGGCCTACCCAAAGGACAGCTATCCCCTAACTAGAAGTGATCAGCTAGTAGACGCAACCTCGGGCCATGAGATCCTCACCTTCATGGATGCCTTCTCTGGCTACAATCAAATCCAGATGGCACCAGAGGATGAGGTGATAATCGCTTTTATTACTAACTATGGTCTTTATTATTATAGGATCATGCCCTTTGGGCTTAAAAATGCAGGTGCAACCTATCAATGCCTGGTCAATAAGATCTTTAAAGAGCAGATCAGCTACAACATGAAAGTCTATGTGGACGATATTCTTATTAAGAACTAGATCTCGTCCAATCATATTGCTGATCTTGAAGAGATCTTCAATATCCTTCGAAGATAAAAGATGAAGCTGAATCCAATTAAATGCGCCTTCGGAGTGATCTTAGAAAAATTCTTAGGGTTCATGCTCTCGAGACGAGAGATCGAAGCTAATCCAGAGAAGATCTGGGTCATCTAGGAGATGATCACTCTAAAATCAATAAAGAAAGTCTAGCACCTGATCGGAAAGGTGGCATCCTTAAACTGCTTTGTCTCAAAGTCAATCGAGTAGTGTATGCCCTTCTTTTAGGTCCTCAAGCAACCAAAGAACTTCTACTAGATGACAGAATATCAACAGGCATTCAAAGAACTCAAGTGCTACCTCGGTTCGTCCCACTATTGGCAAGCCTAAGTCTGGAGAAGAATTATTTCTATACCTGACGGTTTCTCCTATAGTCCTGGCAGCAGTCCTGGTCAAGAAAGAGGCAAAAGTACAATGGCCGATCTACTACATGAGCCAAGTCTTGAGAGATGCGAAGATCAGGTATACTAAATTGAAAAAATTAACTTACGCTCTTCTGATTGCAGCTAGAAGACTTCGATCCTACTTCTAGGGGCATACCATAACACTCTTCATTGATCAACCAATCAAGGTAGTTCTTCATCAAATAGATGACTCTGGAAGAATAGCGAAGTGGGCTATTGAGCTGACAGAGTTCGACATCAACTATCAACCTCAGTCGTTAATCAAAGCTCAAATACTGACCAATTTTATAGTCGAATGCATGATCCCAAATGATGCCGAACCTGAGCGGAATGAGATCAGTGTTCCATGGTTGCAGTCGAGCTCCCCCAAAGGAAGAGCAGACCTTTTCGAAGGTTTCTGGGCCTTGTATGCGGATGGCTCTTCCAATACTTTCGGTGCAAGTGCTGGACTGATCCTGATCAATCCCGAAGAGGTTATCACCGAGTATGCACTACGCTTTGAGTTTCCTGCAATAAATAATGGGGTAGAATATAAAGCTTTGATAGTAAGACTGAAGATAGCAAAAGAACTAGAGGCACATCGGCTCCAAGCTTATAGTGACTCATAGTTGGCAGTGGGACAAGTCAATGCTAGTTATGAAGCTCGGAAGGAAAGTATGACAAAGTATCTTGAGAAACTAAAGAGCCCAACCTCAGCCTTCAATGGCTTCGACATTCAGCAAATTCCAAGGGTAGAGAATACCAGAGCCAACCTCCTATCCAAGCTGGCCACACTTGCCCCTAATGAACTTTTCAAAGAAGTATACTTTGAGGTGTTGAAATGCCCGAGTATGGAAGAGTCATAGTTTACAATGCAGATCGATAATGAACCCTACTGGATTGACCCATTGATCGCTTATCTTAAAGATGGGATGCTCCCCTACGATCCAAAAGAAACTCAAAAGTTGAGAAATTAAGCCTCCCGGTATATTCTGTATGAAGATAAGCTATACAAGAGATCATACTTCTTGCTACTTTTGAAATATCTCCAATCTTGTAAAGTCAACTTTGCACTATGGGATGTGCATGAAAAAATCTGTGGGAGCCATCAGGGTGCTAGATCCCTATCTTACAAGCTACTTCAATAAGGGTATTATTGGCCAACTATGCATCATGATTGTATCAAATATGTTAAAAGGTGTGACCGCTGCTAGAGGAATGCAAATATACAAAGACAACCAGCCTCCGAGCTTACATCCTTGAGTGCCTCTTGGCCATTTATGCAATGGAGGATAGATATACTTTACCCCTTTTCGATGGTATCTGGACAACGAAAGTTTCTCTTAGTTGCAATCGACTACTTCACCAAATGGATTGAGGTTGAATCTTTAGCAAAAATTACTAAAGCTAAAGTACAAGACTTTATTTGAAAGTTGATTATTTGTAAGTTTGGCCTACCCCAAATTCTTATAATAGATAATGGCTGACAGTTTGCCGGGATGAAGTTTGCTGAGTTTTGCAAGGATTTGAAATCTTCCATAATTTCACATCGGTGGCCTATCTTCAAGCAAATGGTAAAGCAAAGGTGACCAACAGGATCTTATTGCAAGGTATTAAGGCAAGGCTTGAAAAAGTAAGGGAGACTTAGATGGATGAACTCTACCATGTACTATGGACGTACCGAACTATCCAAAGACTACCAACTAAAGAAATGCCGTTCACCTTGGCCTTTGGAATGGAGGCAGTCATCCCAATCGAGCTCAAACTCTCATCGGCATGGGTTATGGCCTTCAATGAGCAGCGCAATTCGCAAGATCTCAGAGCTAAACTCGACTTGCTAGAGGAAAAATTAGAGGAGACCCAAGTTTGGATGGCTACTTACAGGTGAAGGGTGGTTTGATATTACATCTCTAGAGTCAAAGATAAAGTATTCAGAATGGAAGACTTAGTGCTTTGACGAGCAGCTGTTTCTCAGCCTCAAAATTAGGAGAAGCTTATCCTAAATTGGGAAGGATCCTACGAGGTCAAGAAAGTTGTCCGACCTGGGACGTATTACCTAAAAAAGCTCGGAGGAGGCAATCTACCCTGATCGTTGATAAGCATCATAAATTCATCAATAAAAGTATTAATTTATTAATTAATTTATATTAATTTTTAAGAATTATTAATCAATTTATATATAATTTTTAAAAAATTCATATGTTTATTAACTAAAAAATTAATTAAAAAATAATAAAAAATAATAAAAAATAAAAAATAAAATTTTATTATCAATAGAAAGAGCTCATTTTTTTGATCACAACGAAATAAATTTCAAGTAAAACAGAGCTAAAATGGAAAAGATATGAATTTTTAAAAATATAAAATAAATAAAAATTAAATAAAAAAGAAAACGGCTCAGCCGGCTCCGCAAGCCGAGCCACCAAGCCAAGCCAAGCCATCAAAGCCGACTCAGCCATTGAAGCCATCAGCCGGTCCACGATCCAGGCGTGGACCGCCAGCTCAGCAAAATTCCGGCGAATCAGAGCCTGCCACGTGGTGGACCTAGACCCTTAAAGGGTCTACAGAAATTTATCGTGGCTCACAGGGCAATTTGGTCATTTCACTCGACGATAGAAGCATTGATTGGTTGCGGTGTGCGGTGCGGCCGGTCTACGCGGTCCATGGGAACAGTGATTGCGCGATCGGACGGCTGCGGTTGATTGCGGTTAAGATCGGACGGTCAGCATTTTTTTTGATTGCCAATTTCACTCGGATCACCATCGGACGGCAGCGCCTGATTCCAACTTCGATCCGACGGTCCAGAACGCTCTCGGCGGTGATCAGGACTCCCAAAGCACGATTTGCGGCCAGATTTCCTCGATCAAGCATGATCGGACGGTCAGAATTTAATCTGACCTGATCTGGGATGATAGGCATCCGATTTTGATGATTTTTGAACCGTTGGATTTCTATCGAATAGACAGATCTTACCAGATTTACCAGAGTCATAACAGAGTTATTTTTATTCAAATTTTATTCAGATTTTTATGATTACAAAGGCAATTAGTCCCATATTGCCTTTAGAAAAAAATATCCAGCCCTCCTAGCACTATAAAAAGGACCCTAGGCCTCCAGAAATCAACATCTCCGATCAAGGTGAAGCTTTGGTATAGGGCGAAGCCAGGCTATGGGTTAAAGGCTGCTTCGAAGCAACGGGTGCCGAGAAGAAGAGCCGAGCTTCTACACCATCTTTCTGCCAATGCCGATCCAAGATCAGAGATCAGGCTATTTTATTCTTTTTAAATTCTATGTATTTAAATTTTAAAATTTTAATTAATAAAATTTTTTTTTTTTGCACTTTAATTTCTTGCTTTTTATTTTTATTGTAATTTAATTTCTGCACTTTAAATTATTGCTTTGCAAGTAGATGCTAAGATCTAACTAGTAGATCTTAGTACCAAGTTTAAATTCCTGCACCTTTTAATTTTTGCTTTTTATTTTCCGACTTCACTTTTGATCCTAAAACTCTTCTTTTTTTCTTTTTCTTTTAAAAATCAAAGATTTCAAATCTAAAATACTACCTTTTCTGTGGATTTGATCCAACTCACTGCTATCTACGCAATTTCAATGATTTTAAGAAGTCGGATTAAACTGATAAACACGGTGTCTTAACGACAACATCGCATTCCTATCATATTTTTGGCGCCGTTGCCAGGAAAGATTTTTGATTTTTGATTTTGATTTCTTTGATTTATTAAAAATAATTTCGGCAAACGCACCAAGTTTTTGGCACCGTTGTCGGGGAAGGAATAGATGCTATTTTTTTCTCTTTGATTTTTTTTATAAATTAATTTTTTTTTAAATATTGCTTACTAATTTTTTTTTATTTATTTTGTAGAAAAAAAGAGAAAATGAAGAAAGCATCAAATTTTGGTGAGATCAATCTTAACCCTAGTCCTCTTTCCTTTTTATTTATTTTACTTTTAAATTAATTTAAAAAAATATTCATTTAAACCTAATTAAAAGCCTCATGATAAGATTAGAAATCCTAACTATTTAGAGCATGCATCATATTAATTTTATTTTTATTTTTATTTTTATTTTTTTTTTGGTGATTGCTGGAAGCAAGGTAAGCCTTTCAGAATTCAATTAGTTACATGCATCTAGTTTAAATTGCATAAAACCCTTTGATTGAATTTTTTTTTTCGTGCATATTCATATTAAATCAAATTAAGGGCACAACCCAATTAAACAAGATAAGGTGGGGATTTGATCACCCTTCCTTAGCCCACAAACAACCAACCAGCATCCTGCATTGACCTAAGCCTTTAAATTTTAAAATCAATTAGACATCAACCCTAGGAACTCGAGCTCAATAGGATAAGGAATCCTAAGAGTTGAACCTGGTTAGGATAAGTCAATTTGACTGGTGTCTAGGAAAGTGGTTCAGGGACGACTGGGCCCGAAGGAAGGTGGTTTCTAATTGGTTCCGTTCGCTTACCTGGCCAAGCACAATTGGTGTCTAAGGCAAGCAATGGGGGGACTCCCACCAACCTTACACTTACCTGGCCAGTTGATTGGCTAATCCTACACTTGGAGGGCTTGAAGGTGACCTTGGCAGTTAGGAGCTGTCTAGATCTAGGATAACCCTTAGTCAGGATTGATTGACCAACTTGATTGCTAACCAACATCAAACCTAATTAAACCTTAATTCTTCTCTCTCTTCTTAGTTCTAGGACTCCTTAGGACCTCTTCTTTAGAACTCTTCTTTCTTTCTTCTTCTTACTCTCTAAAATAAAATAAAAATAAAATAAAATAAAAATTAAACTAACTAAAAATTAATAATTAAATTAAATTAAATTAAATTAAAATTAACAAATAAAAATAATTAAAAAAAATTAATTTTTAATATAATAAAATAATAATAATAATAAAATAAAAAAAATTAAAAAATTTTTAAACCATACATTAGGGTTACACTAATACATGCATGGTAGGAAATCGCTTTTTCTGATTTAGTTGAACTTAATTGAATGGTTGATTCACATTAAACATAATAATCAAATGGCTAATATGAATCTAATAGTCCAAAAATTAGATAAAGTTGACCTTCTTGCTCAGAAAATAGATCAACTCCTAACCCTAGGTCAACAATCTCCTTGCATAATTTACATCATCTTCTAATTATCAGGAGACTTATTCAAAACTGTGCTAGCCCAACCCATCATGTAAGTGAATGTCCTATGACTGCACAGTTTCCATATTTTATCCAAGAACAAGTTCAAGCTACTCAAGGATACTCCAAATTGATTAATGATCCATTTTCAAATTCATATAATTCAGATTGGAGTAACTTTAATTTTTCTTGGACATCCCAACAGACTCAGGCTCAGACCCAAATTTCACTTGAGCAAAATTATCAAAATTATGCCTATAATAATGGTCAGCCTAGTCAGTTTAACCAGCCATCATATTATAATCAGCCTTCATACCCACCTCCTCAACAGACCAATCTAGCTGATGATAGATTTAACCAACTTCAACAATTAATTCTAACTCAACAGCAATCTATCGCCAGACTAGAAGCTCAAATAGGATAATTAGTTGAGTCTAACATGAGGAGAGAACTAGATCAACTACCGAACCTACCAATTTCAAACAACCCACCTAATGACCACCAACCACCTGGATTAAATTATCAATCTAATGTTTCATCTAAGAATCTCCAATTTGAGAATACCAAAGTAATTCCTGAACTTAAAAGCTATAGGATTCTTATGGACCCATACCAAGATCAGGTGAGAGAGGCTAGTACTGATGCTAGCCAAAATAAAAATTTAGAAGAACTGGTTAGTACTGAGACTAACCACATAGAAGAACCCAAGCCAGGAATTAGTACTGATGCTAGTTCCAGTTTAAATGAGATAGAAATAAGGGAAAAAGAGAATAGATGATTTACCCGAGACTTATAAACCTAATGTCCTATTTCCTTCAACCCTAGAAGCTGGTTCTTCTTATAAAAATCAAAAGGCATGTAATAAAATGTCAATGGAGTTGTTTAAGCAGGATCACATTAATTTACCTCCAGAATTAAAATCGCCTTTAGTCACCATTCCAGCACCCATTGAATCAAACTTAACTCCTAAAACTCCATTCATGAGCATTTTAGAAGAACAAATAGGAGAAATTCTTAATAAACATGGGTCTGAGAATGGAATCATAAAATATATCCCAAAAATTAATAATGAATATATCAATAATGGAATTATAAATCAACTTTCTGAGATTGGCAATCCAAAACCATTGGAATTTGTCAATCCAATATTCGACATAGGATAGTGAGCTGCATTGTGTCTGGCTGAAGACGGTAAACTTAGCGCTTGTTGGGAGGCAACCCAATATTTAGTTTTTATCTAATTTATTTTTTTTAGTTTATTTTTTTAGGATAATTTGAATAAGTTGGAGGGAGAGCTCAAATTTTCAAAGGCATGTGCTGGACCAAAAAAAAATATATATATATACTGAGTTAGGTGTATTCTTCCATATTTTTTATTACATCCTTTATTTTTTCTTCTTCTCCATTGAGGACAATGTCGATTAAGTTGGGGGAGAGAAAAATAAAAATTTTAAAATTTTAAGTCCTCAAAAAAGTTAGTATTTAGTATTTAGATACCTGATTATGCTTAAGAATCGAATTAAACTAAGCATTTTAAAAAGAAAATTGATACACAGATCAGAGAATCTGTGAGATATTGAGGAATCAAGTATTAAGAAAATTCAATAAAGAGTTAAGTCTAGAACATAAAATTTTTTTTCTTGGAGCATTTCTAATTATTTCTACTAGCATCAAAGAAAAGTCTACTTTTTATAGGCTTGTGTAGGGTAACTATACGTTTCTTCATATAAAAATTTATTTTAATAAAATAGTTTCCAAGTACTTCTCACTGAGTAACCGGGCCTCTTTGCCTAAGCAAGCATTGAGTTTCGCATCAAAAGGTGGGAAGGGCAAAGAAGCTCGTTGTAAAGCTAGTCTTAACTCGTAGCCTATTTGATTCGAGCTAGTAAGCCCGAGGGGTATTCTATACCTAGTGCCCTAAAGCCAACTGGTTTGGGAGTCATTGGCCCAAGACTCGCTACATGGATCAAATAGAAAGCTTAAGGAGTTAAGACACTCAATAGTGGTACAACGTTAAAAAAAAAAAAAAAAAAAAAATATTGGTTTTCCACCAAGTAACCGGGTCCCGTTGCCTAAGTAAGCAATGATATTCGCATCAAAAAGTGGGCAATGTGAAAATAAAAATTAATAAATGAAGGATGGAAGTAGCAATACACCTGCCTATATGAAAGTTTAGACAAATCAGAGATAAAGGTAGGATAATTTAGAAAAAGTTCTGAAAAATTTAATGTTCTTTACTTAATTTTTCTATTGATAAGTATTAATACCCCAATGATATATCTCATTTAAGCTCTACTGAATATCAATGGCCATTTTGAAAATTGCTTAGGTAAAATTCGAAACTCTAAAGTTAAAAGGTATTTAAAACTAAATTCTTTCTTTACTCGAGGACGAGCAAAGCTTAAGTTGGGGGGTGTGATAAGCATCATAAATTCATCAATAAAAGTATTAATTTATTAATTAATTTATATTAATTTTTAAGAATTATTAATCAATTTATATATAATTTTTAAAAAATTCATATTTTTATTAATTAAAAAATTAATTAAAAAAAATAAAAAAAATAATAAAAATTAAAAAATAAAATTTTATTATCAATAGAAAGAGCTCATTTTTTTGATCACAACAAAATAAATTTCAAGTAAAACGGAGCTAAAATGGAAAAGATATGAATTTTTAAAAATATAAAATAAATAAAAATTAAATAAAAAAGAAAACGGCTCAGCCGGCTCCGCAAGCTGAGCCACCAAGCCAAGCCGAGCCACCAAGCCAAGCCAAGCCATCAAAGCTGACTCAGCCATTGAAGCCATCAGTCGGTCTACGATCCAGGCGTGGACCGCCAGCTCAGCAAAATTCGGCGAATCAGAGCCTGCCACGTGGTGGACCTAGACCCTTAAAGGGTCTACAAAAATTTATCGCGGCTGATAGGACAATCTAGTCATTTCACTCGGTGACAGAAGCATTGATTGGTTGCGGTGTGCGTTGTGGCCGGTCTACGCGGTCCATGGGAACAGTGATTGCGCAATCGGACGACTGCGGTTAATTGCGATTAAGATCGGACGGTCAGCATTTTTTTTGGTTGCCAATTTCACTTGGATCACCATCGGATGGCAGCGCCTGATTCCAGCTTTGATTCAACGATCCAGAATGCTCCTGGTGGTGATCAGGACTCCCGAAGCACGATTTGCGGCCAGATTTCCTCGATCAAGCGTGATCGGACGGTCAGAATTTAATCTGACCTGATCTGGGCTGATAGGCATCCGATTTTGATGATTTTTGAATAGTTGGATTCCTATCGAATAGCCAGATTTTACTAGATTTACCAGAGTCATAACAGAGTTATTTTTATTCAAATTTTATTCAAATTTTTATGATTACAAAGGCAATTAGTCCCATATTGCCTTTAGAAAAAAATATCCAGCCCTCCTAGCACTATAAAAAGGACCCTAGGCCTCCAGAAATCAACATCTCCGATCAAGGTGAAGCTTTGGTACAGGGCGAAGCCAGGCTATGGGTTAAAGGCTGCTTCGAAGCAACGGGTGCCGAGAAGAAGAGCCGAGCTTCTACACCATCTTTCTGCCAATGCCGATCCAAGATCAGAGATCAGGCTATTTTATTCTTTTTAAATTCTATGTATTTAAATTTTGAAATTTTAATTAATAATTTTTTTTTTTGCACTTTAGTTTCTTGCTTTTTATTTTTATTACAATTTAATTTCTGCACTTTAAATTATTGCTTTGCAAGTAGATGCTAAGATCTAACTAGTAGATCTTAGTACTAAGTTTAAATTCCTGCACCTTTCAATTTTTGCTTTTTATTTTCCGACTTCACTTTTGATCCTAAAACTCTTCTTTTTTTTCTTTTTCTTTTAAAAATCAAAGATTTCAAATCTAAAATACTACCTTTCCTGTGGATTCGATCCGACTCACTACTATCTACGTAATTTTAATGATTTTAAGAAGTCAGATTAAACTGATAAACACGGTGTCTTAACGACAACATCACGTTCCTATCAATCGTGGAACTCAAAAAATATATGAATGTACTATCAATGACTTGGTTGCAATAAAATCTTTCTACTCTAACACCTCGATCCTTGTTATAAATCTGTAATAGTGGAAAATGACTTCTTGAACTTAGCAATGCAACGAAGACAACCACATTAGGAATAGGAGGAGAACCTCATCCTAACATGAGAAAAATCGAAGACCTCATTAATCTAAGATGAGATGAGCGGAGAGGTCCTTCTAGCAACCATAATGTAATCCTACAGCCATGTGGAGAACCTCGTCCTAACGTGAGCAATGCCGAAGGACTTGTTAATCTAAGATGAGATGAGGAAAGAGACCCTTCCAGTGGCCCTAGTGTATCCCTACAGCCACATTAGGAATAGGAGCAGAACCTCATCTTAACATGAGCAATGCCGAAGGCCTCGTTAATCTAAGATGAGATGAGGAGAGAGGCCCTTCCAGTGGCCCTAATGTGTCCCTACAGTCATGTTAGGAATAGAAGGAGAACCTCATCCTAGCAAGAGCAAAGTCGAAAGTCTCACTAATCTAAGACGAGATGAGGGGAGAGGTCCTTCCAGCGGCTCTAATGTGCCCCTATAGCTATATTAGGAACAAAAAGAGAACCTCATCCTAACATGACTAAAGTCGAAGGCCTCATTAATCTAAGGTAAGATGAAAGAAGAGGCCCTTCCAGCGGCCCTAATGTGCTCCTATAGCCACGTTAGAAATAGGAGGAGAACCTCATCCTAATGTGAGCAAAGTAGAAGACCTCATTAAACTAAGACGAGATGAGAGAAGAGACCCTATCAATGGCCCTAACGTACCTCTACAAATGTACAAGGAACAGAAGAGAATCTCATCCTAACACAAGGAAGGCCAAGGCCTCATTAATCTAAAATAAAGGAAAGAAAAAAGCTATATCGGCGACCCTTATATGTGTCCCCCCTATGGCTACATCAAATACAGAAAAGGGAACCCTACCCTAGTTTGTGGAAGGGACCCTAGCTCGACATTCACAACAAGCATCTCATTAGAAGACAAAGCAAAGAAAAATGAGATAAAAAAAGTGAAGCCATTAACCAACATCAAATCCATGTGAGACAATAATGAAAAGGATACCATTTTATTGCAAATATTAAGTTCATTACATGCAAAATAAAGATTGGTAAGATCGATTACACAAGAATATAAGCCCATTACAGGCAAGATAAAGGTTAGCAAGATCGATTATATAAAAAGAAAGAAGAAGAAAAAAGGCCAAAGTCCTATGATGGATCGAGCTCCTCAGATTTTAGGCTAGTGGCCCCAGCCATCGCCAGGATTTGCTTTAGTCTGAGGATCTCTCCCTCAGGCTCTCTCTTTTTATATAAGCCATCTTTATACATTCTATTGATGTGTTCAAACTTGCCTTCAAGTTCTCGCTGCA
This sequence comes from Cocos nucifera, assembly GCA_006176705.1. Classification (NCBI taxonomy): domain Eukaryota; kingdom Viridiplantae; phylum Streptophyta; class Magnoliopsida; order Arecales; family Arecaceae; genus Cocos; species Cocos nucifera. The sequence continues at coordinate 50,496 of QRFJ01001147.1, forward strand.
ACTTTCTTACGACTTCAGACTCAGCCTCAGCATCCTTAATGGCTTGCTGCTCGCACAACAGCTAGATTTTTAGCCATTGAACCTTGGTCTTCTTCCTTCCAACCACTTTCGAAAGCTCGCCCAGAGTCCTCATCAAGGAGGCAACCTGCTCTGATCCCCTGCTCGTGCTGGCTTGGTGACTATCATCGAGTCAATTTTGGAGCTAGGCCACCTCACTATTAGCAGCACGAAGCTTTTGCTTAAGCTTGGATATCCTCTCGCTCCAACCCGGTCAATAGGTATCATAAGTGAGCTCGGCGTCATGTAACTACTTCTGAAACATAGAGAACTTCTTCGACCAATCCCACTCATATCGTGCCTTATCAGAAGACCATGGCAAACTTTCCACCAATAACTGAATCTTCTTCTTTGCTGCTTGGAGTTCGACTTCAAGGGAGCCGACCTTCGCTGTTAATGCCCAAGAGTTATCATTGGCACTTTTCTTGAGCTCCACTAACTCTCTCTCAAAGCTACCCTTCTTGATGGCAAAGGTCGTAGAGTCTTTCATATGCAGCTTATGAAGGTGGGTAATCTCAATTGTCGCCTCTGACGCATTCTTCCTAGATTTTTTAAGTTCGTCTTTAGTCCTTTTTAATTTTTTTTTCAAGTGGTGAACTTTCTTCTTCAAATTTTTAACTATTGATTTTAAAGAAATTTCTTGAGGTAGCGGCTCGGCATCAATGGAGGACTGCATCCAACACAAGAAAAGCAATCTAAGCTATTGATTAAAAGAAGTTCTACTTTCATTGATTAAAATTTTTTTTGAGTACAAGATAAAGCAAAAAAAATACAACTACTAAAGGCCCCCGACCTCCAAAGGGGAAGCAACAGAGGAGCTCAGCACCCTAGGAGTAGCCACAGGCTCGAGAATGGGTTTGACTAGCACTTCAGAGACAACCTCAGGCTCCTGCATGGGCTCGGGCACCTTGGCAGCAAGCTCGAAGGATTCGAAGACCATTTCGGTGGGGCGGGGGGCGGGGGGTCACCTGCAACACCGAACGGCCTTGCTTCTTTGTCGGGCTCCTCTATCAGAAAGTTGAGATCAAACTCAGAAAACTTTTGGGCCACCCTACCTTCACAGAGCTCGAAGCTCTTTATGAACGCCTTCTGGCCAAATGCGATATTTAAGTCCTTCATTTTAGAGGAGGCCTTGAACTCCTCTATGGCTCAGGCTGCCACCTTCGAAATAGACTTTGACATTCTAACTTCCACCTCAACGACCTTGATCTCGACCTCCTTCTTTTTCTCCTCCTCTAGGGCCAATACAGCCTTGAGCCCAATTGAGATGAGCTCCTCCTTTCGAAGCGCTCCCCAAAGACTCTCATTTTCTGCTGCCATCTCCTCCATGAGGCGCTCAGCTTTGGCAACCTTCCCCTGAAGGCACTCGATCTCGATTTGAAGGTCCCTCTAGACCTTCAGTGTGTTTGCCTCCTAGTGATTTGTCCTCTTGAGGTGGGCCAGTATGTGGTGGCCCGACTGCCATGGATGAGTCATAGTAAGATAAAGGAATGAAAAAAAAAGTAAAAAAGAAATGTGATAAGATGATTACCTTAAGAAAAATTTTGAGAAACTTTCAGACGAACTGCATCCGATCGAGGTTGGCTAGTTGGTCCACCACTCCAGGCAGGGCAAACTTGTCGGTCAGATCCTGGATGATGTTCAGGTTGTTAAAGGGATCTGTCCTTAGATCGTCACTACCACTATTGCTTGACCCACCTGGACGAGCCTTACGGTCCACCTTCATGATAGCAACCTTCTTCTTCTTCTTGTCGTCTCCATCCCCTCTTTTCCTCTCAGTGGGAGGCTCCGACATCGGTCCTTCTGTAGGAAGGCTCAAGGATACAGGAGGTTGAGAGCCCGCACCTCCGACACTGCCCTCAGTGATTGAAAGGATCTCGATGTTCTGAATGACTTCAGGAGCAGCCATGGGGACATCCGAAGCCTCGAAACTTGGGCCACCGACCTTCGCTCCTTTTGAACTTCCACCTGGGGCCACCTCCTTTCTCTTCTTTTGGGCATAAAGGCCCTTGGTGAGCCTCTCCACAGCATTAGTATTCATCTCTGAAACAAAGGAAAAACTATAGTCAGTGAAGGTACATATGAAACTTTATGAGAGTTCATATGTATATTTATATACATGCATATAAACACATCTAATACTGACGAGGTTAAGAGGACATAGGCCAAGATTGAATAAGATCTACTCCTTTAGAAAGTCAGAAAGGAGAGGAGCTTGGTATGCCTTGAGCTTGTTAGAAGACTCGAGGTCGGCTCCATCTAAACTAGGGGCTCGACGGACTGACTTCCTAAGGAAGCCCCAGGAAGGAAGGTCAAGCATTAAGGTCGGGCATCGAATGAAGTACTTCTCCTTCTAGTTATGAATGGAGCATCTTTTAGTAATTTCTTCTTACCAAATTGGGGAAGAAGTACCACCAGTTCTTTGCAGAAAGATAGCATTTAAAGGTGTAAAAATTTTGAAAGAGTGAGATAGTTGGTCGGACTTCGGCCAGACGACAAAGAGAATGAAAGCTAATTACAAACCAAAAAAAGTTTGGTACGATGGAAGCAAAAAAAATGTTCAAAAAGCAAAAGAGCATGACAATGAAAGATGGAAGTGTAAGTCGAAGCTTGGTGCGCAAGGCTTCTAGGTACAGATAAAACCGACCAATTGAAGGCGAACTAGTGCGGTCGCCTAACCTGGAGAGTTCAAGATCGTACTCTAGTGAGATGCCGTACTATATCCTAATCAGGAAGAGGTCGTTCGGAGTAAGGATAGAAGAAATAGTATCCAGGATGAAAGACTGATGGGACATACTCCTAGGATTAACCTTAGCTAGAGTAGCGGGGTCTAAGAAGGTTGGCCCAGACGAGCTCCACGAACCGATAGACTGAGAGGTTTTGAAAGACATATGGATCAAAATAAATCTTAGAAAAGTCTCCAAAAATCAAGAAAGATGAAATATAGAGACTCCCTAGAGAAAACTAAAAGAGCAAGAAATCAAAGAAGCATGATTGCTCAAAGAGAAGGATTGGAAAGCTAACCTAGGTCGATTGAGAAAGGTAAAATGATGGTGAGCATGACAAAAATTAGGTAGAAGAGTGCCTGGGAGTAGAGAGGATGTGAGAAGGAATCGGAACTCTCGGGCAGAAGGAAGGCGAGGACTTGGGAAGGAAGGAAGAAGGCTCTGACAGAATGGATTCCAGAGGAGGAAGAAGGCCTTTAATAGCCAAGAAAAGCCTGAAAAAGTTATGATTATAGATCTCATTCGGCTGACCTGTGTGCCCCGCGTGTCCCACTCATCATGGTTGAGAACTGGCGATGGACAGATCCTTAATTGCATCATACCTTGGATAGAGTTTTGGCGGGATGCTCAAAAAACATCTTTTTAGGTTATCTCGTGTTTATGAAGTTTCAACACCAGCATGGTAGACGTCAAGACATCCCATCTTGGTGGGCGTGGAAGGCTAAAAAGAACTTCAGTAGTCATATTTGTACTCCCTTCCTCCGAGTTTCAAACTCAGAAGGATGGGGACTACTGTTAGGGATAAACCTGCTCTCATCGAAATTTGGCTAAATATCTAGTCTTAGAGCGATCTCGACCATCCTCCTATCATTAGATTTTCTTCGGATGAACTTGAACAGTGAGAGCGGCCCCCTAGACAGTCTAGCCTGATTAGCTTGGGGGTCGATCAAACTTCTTTCAGACTTTTTCTCCAACTAGATCTCTCCGCTAGTCGAACTCCTTTCAGACTTCTCCTATAGTCAAACTCCTCTTGAACTTCTCCTCCAATCAGACCTTTCCACCAGTCGACCTTCTCCTGGACTTCTCCTCCAGCCGGACTTCTCCTATAGTCAAACTCCTTCCGAACTTCTCCTATAGTCGAACTCCTTTCGGACTTCTCCTTCGATCGAATCTCTCCACCAGTCAAACTCCTTCTGGACTTCTCCTACAGTCGAACTCCTCTCGGACTTCTCCTTCAGTCGAACCTCTCCGCCAGTCAAACTCCTTTCAGACTTCTTCACTAGTCGAACTCCTCTCGAACTTCTCCTCCAGTTGGACCTCTTCGCCAGTCGAACTTCTTTCGAACTTCTCTTCCAGTCGGACTTCTCTGCTAGTCAAACTCCTTTTGAACTTCTCCAATAATCGAACTCCTCCCGAACTTCTTCTTTAGCTGGACTTCTCTGCTAGTCAAATTCCTTCCAAACTTTTCCTATAGTCGAACTCCTCCTAGACTTCTCATTTTAGTTGCCTGAAGGGCTCCACTTGGTCGAGCTACTCTTAGATACTCCCAGCAGGATTTCGTCCAGAACTCTTCTAGCAGCTCGAAAGGACCTCGGTGCATGCCCTTGATATAGAAAGCAACAGCCTATGAATAGTTAACCTTGATAACCTCCAAGCTCCTCTGGAATAATAATAACTAGAAACTCTTTATCGCTTGTAGCTATCTTATTCGAACATCAGCTGTCAGGTCTCAACGGATTGGCACGTCGCGACAATAGACACTACCCTCTGTAACAAACTTTACATGACCCCGAAGGGTCTACTATCAAGCGATTGCAGCTGTCACTATCGATTTGTTATAGGCTTCGCCTATTTAAGAGATTCTTCAGATATGCTTTCTTCCTGAAGCTCTCTTCTTCTTTTCGACACTCTACCACTTTCTTTTCTGAGCACTCCATTTCTATTGATCGAAAGAGCTGACTTGATCATCGAAAGATCTTGTCGGAGCCACCATTCCTGACTTCGGATGAGACTTATTTTGCTGGTCACCAATGATGATCTTGCCCTCTCCGACTCCAGCACCAATTTGGACGTCAACCAGATTTTGCACCAACAAACCTATTTTTAATTTTTATTTTTTAAATTTTATGTATTTAAATTATGAACTTTTAAATTAATATAAAATTTTATTTTTATGTATTTTAAATTCATACTTTTTATTTTTAATTATAATTTAATTTTTGATCTTTAATTTTATTGCAAGTAGATGCTAAGATCTAACTAGTAGATCTTAGTACCAAGTTTAATTTTTTATACCTTTTAATTTTTATTTTTATTTATAATTTTATTTTTTAACTTTAAATTAATTTTTAATTTTTTTTTATAAAAAATCAAAAATTTTAAAATTAAAATACTATCTTTTCTATGGATTCGATTCGACTCACTATTTACTATATATTTTTAAATTATTTAAGAAGTTAGAATTAAACTGATAAACATGGTGTCTTAATGACAACATCATGCATTTATCAAGTTTTTGGTGCCATTGCTAGGAAAGGAATAGATGCTATTTTTTTTGACTTTTTTGATTTTTCTATAAATTAAGAATAATTTTGGCAAATGCATCAACTACCATTCAAGAAGTGAAGGACTTAAATAAGTTAGCTTCGAAAGAGCTCATTGGCTTACTCATGATCCATGAGCTAAATATGAATCAAGAAAAAGTGAAGAAAAAGAGAACTATCCCCCTTAAAGCTATTGCCATCCATGAACAAGAAAGTGATTTAGAAGAAAACTCGAAAGATGATGATGAAATAGCCATGATAGCAAGAAGATTCAAGAAGGTCATGAGAAGAAGGAAGAAATATTAATTTAAAAGAAAATACAATAAGAAAGAAGATAGCAAAGAAAAAGAGAAAGAACAACCACCTCTTTGCTATGAGTGCAATAAGTTCGAACAATTCCAGATGGATTGTTCTATGTTGAAGAAAAGCTCCAAAAGAATAAAGAAGAAAGCATACAAAGCTACATGGAGCAATGATGAGGACTTTTCTTCAAGTAAAGAAGAATGTCGAAAGAAGAAAAGGCAAACATTTGCCTTATAGCACTTGATGAAGATGAGGTAAATGATAATACTTCAATTTCAAATTTTATCTTTCAAGAATTATCTGATGCTTTTAATGATTTAATTAGTGACTTTAGGAAGTTATCTCATAAGAACAAAGAGGTAAAGAAAGATAATCAACTTTTAAACAAAAATAAAGCTAAAGTAGAAGAAAATATGAAAGAACTATAAAGTAAATTAAACGAATCAAATGAAAAGAATGAATCATTACAAGATGAAATAGTTAGACTAAGATCTATTGTGGATAGATATATGTTAACCTTTAAAAATTTTTAAGTATTGATTGATAATCAAAAGATGGTCTTTGATAAAACTGGCTTAGGATATAATCCACTAAGAAAATAAAAATTCCTAAAGAATGTATTTGAAAAATCTCAAAATCAAGGTAAGAACTTAACTTGTTTTAAATATAACAAAGTTGGACATAAAGCTATTCAATGCAAAATAATTAATGCAAGTAAGAAGCTTAACATAAACCAATCAAAGATAAGATAAATTTGGGTTCCAAAAGGAATTATTTGTACTAACCTCAAAGGATCCAAGTTAGATTGGGTACCTAAATCCACTTGATTTCTTGTATAGGTGTGCTTGGCGTCCATGAGAACTAAAAGAAGTTGGTATATAGATAGCAGATATTCGAGGCATATGACAAAAAATAGATCTTAATTTATCTTTCTTGAAGCAAAGAATGGAGGTATGATGACATTTGAAGATAATGATAAAGGCAAAATTATTAATCTCGATAACATCTTGATAACACCCTCTACTTTTATAGAAAATGTCTTGTTCGTTGATAGTTTCATGCATAACTTATTTAGTATTAGTCAATTATATGATAAAAATTTTAATGTTTCATTTAAATCATCCCATTGTATTGTAACTAATTCAATTGATGATAGTATTAAATTCATAGGAAAAAGATAAGAAATATTTATATAATAGATCTTGATGAACTTAAAAATGATAATGTTGAATGTCTTGTTGCTATGAATGCTAAATTAAATTAATCTAGTTGGATTTGGCATAATAGACTAGGTCATGTAAACATGAATTCACTGACTAGATTGATTAAGCTTGACTTAGTAAAAGGGTTACCTAAAATAAATTTGAAAAGAATAAGATTTGCAAAGCATGTCAACTTAGTAAACAAACAAAATTTTCATTCAAATTCAAGAATGTTGCTTCAACAACTGGACCTCTAGAGTTACTTCATATGAATTTGTTTGGACCAATTTCAACTACTAGTTTAGGTGGAAAAAGATATGGATTTAATATAATCAATGACTTTTCAAGATATACTTAAATTTTATTTTTATCTCACAAATATAATGCTTTTGATATATTTGTTGATCTATTTAATAAAATAACAAAAGAAAAAGAACGTAATATTTTGTATATAAGAAGTGATCATGGCATGAAATTTGAAAATCAAACATTTGAAAGTTTTTGCTTTAAAAATAAAATAAATCATAGTTTTTTTAGCTCCTAGGACACCTCAACAAAATGGGATAGTGGAAAGAATGAATAAAATATTAATTAAAATGGCATGGACTATGCTCTATAAAAGTAATCTTTCAAAATATTTTTGGATAGAAGCTATTAATACCGCATGCTATATGCTAAATAAAGCCCTAATTAGACCTATTTTGAAAAAAGACTCCCTATGAACTTTATAAAGAAAAGAAACCCAATGTTTCATATTTCAAAGCTATTGGATGTAGATATTTCATTTTGATAAATGATAAAGATAAATTAGGCAAATTTGATGCAAAATTAGATGAAGACATTTTCCTAGGTTGTTCAACAAATAGTAGATTTAATAAAAGAATTTTTATTGTAGAGGAATCCATGCATGTCATCTTTGATGAATCTAATTTTTTTAAAGTAAGAGAAGAAGAATTTGATATGGATGCAGATAATATTAAAAAAAATTTGAGAAATATGATACTTGAAGATACTCCTTCATAAGAAAAAGAAGGTAAAGAATAAGATGTTGAAGAAAGGAAGCCACAACCCCAAGAAGACTAAGGTATATCTAATCTATCAAAGGAATGGAGGTATGATCATAATCTTCCTAAGGAATTAATTATAGGTGATCCATCTCATAGAGTTAAAACTGGATCATCTCTTAGGGAAGCTATGAATCATGTTGCATTTGTATTTCACTTAAAACCTAAGAATATAATTGAAGCTAAAAATGATCCAAATTAGATATTAACTATGCAAGAAGAGTTAAACTAATTTGAAAGAAATTAAGTTTGGGAACTAGTTGAAAGACCTAAAAACTTTCTTGTAATTTATAGCAAATGGGTCTTTAGAAATAAACTTCATGAGAAGGGCAATGTAATTAGAAATAAGGCTAGATTAGTTGCATAAGGATATGATTAGGAAAAAGGAATTGATTTTGATGAATTCTTTATACCCGTAGCTAGATATGAAGCTATTAGGTTGCTTTAATCATTGGCTTATTTTATGAATTTTAAACTTTTTAAATGGATGTAAAAAGTACATTCTTGAATGGATTAATTAAGGAGGAAGTTTTTGTAGAACAACCTTCGGATTTGAAAAACAAGGATTGCCCCATCATGTCTATAGGCTTAAGAAAATACTATATAGATTAAAACAAGCTCTTAGGGCTTGGTATGATAGATTGAGCAAATTTTTATTAAACAATAATTTTAAAAAATAAAATATAGATAAAATATTATTTATTAAAAAAATAAATAATTTATTAATCGTGTAATTATATATTGATGACATTGTGTTTGGAAATACTGATGTGGCTTTGTATAGAGATTTTGCTAGTCTTATGTAGGGAGAGTTCATGATGAGTATGATGGGAGAGCTCAATTTCTTTCTTGGACTCCAAATTAAGCAATCAAATGAGAGAATCTTCATTAATCAAAGCAAATACATAAAGAAAATATTAAAAAAATTTGAGATGGAGAATGTTAGAAAAAGTAATACCCCTATGAGCATAAGTTGTAAGCTTGACCAAGATGAAAAAAAAAAAAAGTAGATCCCAAGTTATATCAAGGTATGATTGGATCTTTGCTTTGTTTAACTACAAGTAGACTCGATATAATGTTTAGTATATGCATGTGTGCATAATATCAATCAAATCCTAAAGAATCACATGTAGCTGCAGTTAAAAGAATTTTTAAGTTCTTGATAAATACTCAAGATGTAAGCTTATGGTACTTAAAATAATCTTCACTAGATTTAATTAGATATAGTGATTTAGAATTTGCTGGTTGTTGCTTAGATAGGAAGAGTATAAGTGAAACATGTTAATTTCTAGGAGTAAATTTGATCTTATGGTTTAGTAAGAAACAAAACTCAGTAACCTTGTCTATGGTGGAAGCCAAATACATTATACTTGAAAGTTGTTGTGTTCAACTATTGTGGATTGAACAATAAGTAGAAGACTATGGTATCACTTATAATAATATTTCTATTCGATGTGACAATACAAGTATAATAAATCTAACAAAGAATCTAATATTACACTCAAGAACAAAATATATAGAGGTTAGACATCATTTTATTAGAGAGCATGTATAAAACAATGACATAACTCTTGAGTTTGTGTCAATCGAAAATCAAATTATAGATATTTTTACTAAACCTTTGAATGAAGAAAGATTCTGTGTCATAAGAAAGCAATTAGGCCTGTTTGATCTATATTGTTAAAATTATTGAATATGATTGTATGTTGAAATGATTGTTGTAATGTGATGAATCTCCTTGAATCATCTATGCTTAAACTCCATTAAAAAGGTTATGTTTCATTGCAAATTTCTTGGACTGAAACTTTAACTATTTAGTTCTGTGCCAAACTAAGCTGACTAAGTCAAAATCTTAGTCGACCTAGACTTAGTCGACTCAGAATTTAACCTTAGTCGACTAAGTATCGAGAATCCTATTTATGAAACATGATTTTCCATGGGGCTTTATTTATTTCCTATTCACCTCTCTTAGCCATCCCACCTTAAAACTCTAGGGCATCCAACTTTTCTCAGATATACCAAATCAAAGCCCTAAAAATCCTAAAAGGGAGGATCTAGATCTATGGCATTGAGGAAGAAGAAGCTTTGCATGCATCCTCAAGTCACGCCTCTCCAAAATTGGACGTATGAGTATATCAAACGAAGAATCATTTGGACACCACTAAGCCATCTCAATCCGGTCTAGTTCCTGCTCCTCTAGCCATGTCTTCCCTCCCTCTCCTCCTACATTGGCCGCTAAAGCCGCTAAAGCCGCTACTGCTCCAACATTTTCACTGCCTCAATGATCCATTCCATTTTCTATCCCCATTCAACCACAACTCAGGTCACACCCTCTCCCTCGAAGGTAATACCATTCTCATCAAGGAAAGTGACCACTGATAGGAAAATAGATTTCAACTTTTTGTAAAAACAAGGGTTTGAAATTGGAGAATGCATTAAATTTTAAGGATGGGAGTATATCTGCTCACTAAAATTGCCTACTTATCCAATTTAGTAAGAGAATTTTATGGGAATGCAAAGATCAGTGCTCAATCAGTGGAAGCTAAAGTAAAAGGAGTCAAAATTATTCTGTCAATCGAGACAATAGAATAACTACTAAAATCTCCCAATGAAGGTGCAGAGAGATTTGATGATCATACAGAAGGATTATGTCTACTGTTCAATAGAGATGATACATTGGATTTTGAAGAGATCTTGACAAAACATCTGAGTACCGAGCATCGCCTCCTTCATCACATGGTTTGCAAAATTTTTATCCCCTGAATTATCCATTTTGATTATGTAACAAGAAATGATGTAGGAATTTTGTATCACATACTGAAGAAAGAAAATTTTAATTTTCCTGCCTTGATGATGAAGACTATGTAGGAAGCAAGGATGAGAGCCAAACCTACTTTATGAAAAATTCCTCACCCTTATCTTTAGAGAGTTTGGTGTAGATATAGAGGGTGAATCATTTAAAGAAATGAAGCATTTTGACACCTATTATAAAAGCTCCTTGAAGAGGATGTGTTTTAGAAAAGTATATGGGCAATGGGCCGAAGTTGATGATGAAGAAGAGCCAGTGCTAGTGGCTAAGCTTATGCCAAGATCTACAAGTCCATCTATTCGGCTGGTGCCACCAATATCAGCCCATCTTAAGGAAGATCAGATCGTGGATATTATGCGATGTATTGTTGATGCAGTGTCTGATCGACTTTCCTCGTTAGTGGAGAGTGCTGTGGAGCATATTCTTGCCTGGTAGCATTCTTCGATGACTATGGATCCATCCTCCTCAACACATCCAGACCCCACCTTAGACTAGGCCATCTATAGATGCATACTTATGAGCTTATTAAACATCCTTTTGTATATAACCTAGTAATTGTTATAGTTTAAGCTCACTTTTGATCTTTGATGTATGCCTTTGGTCTTATGTTTATGTTCAAACTTTTAACATACACTATTGAAGCTTCTTATCTTCCTCATTTGCATGTGTAATATGTGATAAATTGACTCTACTGTATAATGTGTAATGCTCTTAATTATGCTTTATGTTTACTTTTTGATAATAACAAAAAGAAGGAGAAGGATAATAATGAGTATAGTATAATTTGTAAATTCAATATATAATAAGTATAATTTGATGTGTTATTTGAAACATTTAATTGATTCAAACATGAATAGGTGTACTTTGATACCTCAACAATCAATTGGCAAACATTAAGGGAGAGTAAATACAAAATCTAAAATAAATTTGAACATAGTTGTCATATTCAGGGGGAGCTTATGAAATTCAATAAAATTTGAATGAATATATTACATATAAATTGATTGTATGAAAATTATATTGAAATTTGAAAGAAAGATAAAATCAAAGGATTTTGTTATTATCAAAAAGAGAGAGATTGTTGACCCCTGAATTGATTTTGATGATAACAAAACTATTTGAGTATAATGTGTTAAGTTACTAAGATTATTTTTGAGGATTAGTTTAAAATTTCAAGTGCTCATAATGTTTTAAGTGAATCGCATCAATTAAATGAAGTACCATTAATTAAGAGAACTTTAAAAAAAAAAGACTTGAAATACCTTAAAAAGGATGGTTAATGAGAGTTAAATCAAGTTTAGAAAGCAAGTCTAGCTTATAAATAAATTTGAAAAAGAAAGGCTGCTAAAAATCTTCTGACATGCTTGGCATGCAGTCTTAGTCAACTAAGCCAGGAGTTAGTCAACTCAGTCTCAGAGGATAGCAAAAGCCAGAAAATATAGAAAGATAAAAATTCAAAACTCAAAGGACTTAGTCAACTAAGTCAGAAAGTTAGTTGACTAAGTCTCAAAGGATGGCAGAAGATAGAAAGTATAGAAAGGCAAAAATTCAAAATCTAGGGGACTTAGTCAACTCAGTCAGGAAGTTAGTTGACTCAGTCTCAGAAGACAGTAGAAGATAGAAAGCACAGAAAGACCAAAATTCAGGACCTAGAAAATTTAGTCGACTAAGTTAGAATGTTAGTTGACTCAGTCACAAAGAAGCATCGAAAGACAGTAAGGCCACTTTTTAGCCACCTGATACCTAGTCGACTAAGTTTGAGTCTTAGTCGACTAAGTGAAAAACTTGGCTAACTCAAAGTAAGTTAGTCGATTAAGTTACTACAATGGCTAGTTTCCTAGATCTACACTATTTTATCATAACTTATTCCAATTGCTAGATTTGCATTTTTGATGGCTAGGGCATTAAATAGGACTTCTTTAGATATTTTAGAATGATGAGAAAGCCTTGGAATATAAAAAAAATATAAAAAAACTTTAGCAAAAAATTTATAAATAATTATTGAATAGCTTTTAAGTCTGCTCCAGTTCATTGATTGTGTGAGCCATTCTTGAAGTGAAAGAAGTATTTTTGAAGAGATTATTCCATCCTTCTAATTATCCTCAAAGTGAAAAAAGTCAAGACACAAGCATTGAAGAGCTTCACCAACTTCTCTCAAGCATTCAAGAAGAAGAGCAAAGCCAACAGGCATCCAACTCACAAACTCTTCTTTTGGGCTTCACTAAGTTTTTCTTTTTAAACTCTTTTAATAATTATAATTATATTTTTATTTATAAGTTTTTTTAATTCTTTTAATAATTATGATTGTATTTTTATTTATAAGTATCTTGGAATAAGAAACTTAGGTTGGTCCAAGCCTAGAGTTAGATGTTGTAAAGATTTAATTAATGAGTCTAGGACAAAATCAATCAGGGCTGATTGTTAGCCCAAAAAAATAATTATTGTAAAGGTTGTAGTTGGTAAGCCTAAGTCAAAACCAACCAGATTGGATTGTAAGCCCAAAAAAAATAATCAAACTATAATCAATTAAGTAATTATAGTTAAATTCTCAAGTGGTTTACTTAAGAAATAGACACGTTGGTACTGAGTTTGGAGCAAAACCACTATAAAAGCTTAGTCTTTGTATTTGTCATTTGGTCACTTATATTGTTCTTATTCTATACTTGTATTTTACATTATTTCACAAAGCATACAACATTAAAATTCAACATAATTAAAGTTTAAAATTTTTAAATACCTAATTCATCCTCCTTCTTGGGTAGCCATCCTTGGGTAACAGAAAAGATCAATACCACCAGGGTTGATCATAATCAAAACCATTATTTTTTGGTAATCAAAATTAGTCTCTCAATTCTAAATAAGTATATCAAGTTTCTTGTCAAAATCTTTAACTATTTATGATTTGATCCATTTATCATTAGATCACAGACAAATTTTATTATACTCGCCGTAGGTGACATCTAAGATCAAAATCAAAGATTGATAAATAATTTCAAATTCTTTCTAATAGATAGAAAAATGTAGGATTCAATTCTAGGATAAAGAAAATTTATCTTTAGATATTCCAAATCCAAAATCAAGAATCACAAGTCCACTCGTTAAGACTTAAGATACTAAAAGTTTTCTTGACATGGTAATTAGGAGACCTATTTATGAAAATCATATAGCGACATCTAAAATAATCCAAAATCAAAGATATTGTCATTTTCATTATCGATTAATTTTCTTGTACAGACGATCAAATTAATTCGTCCGTCAAAACTTTTTGACTCAAGAATCAATATTGCCGACAAGATCAGATTAACTCAAATCACCATGCTTCCACTGCATACTCTAATCTAACAATTAAGATTTCTTTGAATGCACGAAATGGCTTTTGATCAAAATATATTATTATGTATTGAAAAGATTCCAAATTTATTTTCTAAGTAGGTCAAAAGGTCAAAAGAACTTTTAAGTCTCATTCTCAAGAGCACATCCATCTACATCATTCTTTAAATCAATGTATATATATTCAAAACCATTATATAAGCTAAAGATGAACTTCCAATTCTCATCTCTACTTGTTGTCTAGTGCACAACTATTTTAATTATTCTTTGAGTCTAATATCTCATTTAATCCATCACATAAGTTTATTGTAACCTAATATGAATTACAATTTCATGTGTGTCCCAAAATCTAAAATAGATATAATCAAGATCTTTTATCTTAATCAAAAGATAGAAGTCTAAAATTGCACTAGCAACCTTAACAACAATCACAGAAAATCTCTTAATCAATAACCCCAAACTTTAAATTGAAATTTCATCACACCATATAGTCTCCAATAAGTAAATAAGATCTATAATTTGGATCCAAAGATGATAATTAAAGATTCCACCAAAATAAATATTCTATAATCTCATAATCAATTTCATCAATAAAAAAATATACTTCTTTCTAATATCTATAATTATAAATTCCTCCTCACATGCCAATTTATACATGATCCACATACCAAGTTCAACTTTGAAAATTATCCTAATCAGATATCATAAAAGATTTTCTTAGTACAACCTAGAACAATATTTTATGTTTGAATCTTTACCTTGCCACTAATAGTCATCTTAACAACTAGAAGCAATATCATAGTATTACTCCAATATTGAATTTATGCTTATAGTTCCCTTGAACAACTAAAAATTAAATTAACAATCATAATGTATAATGAAAATTTCATAATTAATCATCATGCAACTTCTTTATATCAAAATCCAAATAATCAAAACATGATCCATTGACTATCAATCATATATCAAATCGTCCGAATAATTATTCTTAAGTGATTTTTTCATTCTTAATAACAAGGCTTAGTCACAAATCATGAAGACAACTTATACTATTATCATCATTGATCAACATCCCAATGTCTCTAGTATCTATCCACCTATACTTATCCTATGTTTGATTCTAAGTGTCATAATTTATCCACTTATGCTCTGATACCATTTTAATTATCATACCTCCGACTTGAGATCATGAGCCGAGGGTCATGGCAATCGCCGCACACTCATAGAAAACTCTCTCCACAAGCATGTAAGGCATCTTATCATGCTATCATCAAGCAATAGTAGAATAATTAATCATAAATTAAATTTAAAATTTAACTAATTAAAATCTAATTTTAATATTTTATAAAGTTCAATAATGTTCAAAAGATCTTATATCAGCTTTAATAAAATTTTTAATCTAAAACAAAAATATCTAGGTTCTGCTTCTAATCACTATTTTATATATATTTGCGTATCATCTTTGTTCTTAAGATCTGTATAAATAATAAAAATAGGGGTAATGAGTTAGATAGCCTAGTAAGCAATAATCACTTTAACTAGATTGCATCAAGCAATAAAATAAATTATTATTTTATAAAAAATAAACATATATAAGTCATCAGTTTGAAATCAATTTTCAATATGCAGCATTATCAAACATTTTTTATATCAAAATCAATCTTTTCAAGTTTCTTTCAAGAATTTAATTTTTGCTTTTAAACATCAAATTCTAATTAATCATTCTCATCAACCATGAGCTATGACCATATTATTCCTACGGTAGGATTATAACACCACATATCATCTTGCGATGAGCTGTAAATCATCTAGCAGTAATATCCTTCAGAACTGTGGGTTTGCTGACAATTTTGTCGTTAGTCTGTTGGCGATATAGACCCTCAGGAATAAATCTTTGTCAATATATTAGCCCCCATTAACAAGATCCTCCACATAGTCAGGCTAAATGTAACACCCCACGCCTAACTAGCTATGGGTGACGATGCTATACCCCACCCTTATATAAGAGTAAAGTATTGTACTTTACCCTTAAACAAGGGCTAAGAAGATTTCTAAACTATATCTGAACTACAATATTACTTAAACTTGCTTTCCAAATAATCATCTTAACCAATTCCTTAATCAATCATAAATATTTCAATTCGACTTCTAAATCTACTAAAGCAATATCTTAACTTAACTCAACAATTTATATAATCAAACAACAACTCAGTAACTCATTTATAAAACTACACTTTGCACATACATTTTCTTCATAAATCACTCTTTTAATACACGTCATTTCAAAACAAACTAAAACATATACATAACCATTTCTAATCTATACAACCCCAAAATATAATACAACTCAAATTTATCAACTTTCTCTTTCTCAGCTACACATGATCAACATCTTCTCAAAAGATACTGTTGACACATAAGTTGAAACATACTTCCAAGCTATGATACTCCAAAACTACAAATAGGAAGAGTGAGGGGTGAGATTTGAAAAAGTCTCAATAAGTGAATAAACAATCTAATAATGAAAAATAGGAAGATATAGCTATAATATTTATTATCATAATATATGGCTTAAAATACTAAAATACTTTCAAATATGTGTAAGCCAGATAAGAATAAGTCAGCAAATGCATCATTTTGCTGAAAAAAGCTTTGTTGAGCTAAAACCAATTTACTGAGCTGATAGAATCTGCTGAATGAAAAGAAATCTATCGAACAATGATAAATCAATTCTTTTCTAAATAATGCTGATGGCTATGGCTGACTATACTAGTACACCCCTAGCATGGATAGTCAATATATAGTATGAATATGAATACTGTTGAATATGAATGCTATTGAAATAAAGCCCCATTGGACATTCTGATACACTATCAAGCTATAATCATCATTCTGATATATTATTGAACCATACTGAACCTTATATCGCAAGGAGGTGCCAGCTGCTATATGCTGCATGACATGCTATGCTATGCATTCTTTCAAAAGCTGATACTGAATAAACTTTCAAATACCAATAAGCTGACTTAAATAAATTTTAAATAAGAGAATAAGCTAAGTATCAAAATATTTATATATATTTCTATTTTATACTTATGAAAATGAATAAAATCACATATAAGAAAAAAAATACTAAAGCTAAATAAGAAAATCCACTCACCTCAACTAGCCACTAGCTAATTGGCTTACTCAAGCACCTTTTTCCAATTCTATTCTTTTCCTTAATGATTAAAATCACTACTATAGCCAAAACATGTTTCTTCTTTCTAATCTTAGTAACTCTCTTCCTTCAATTTTAGCTCTCCACCCAAAATACTTCTTCCTAACTGATCCTTCCTTATTTTGATCAAGAACTAGACCCTCTCCCACTCTTTTCTCTTCTCTTTTTTTTTTTTCTTTAGCTAAAGCACTCAGAACAACAGGCCAAAAGGGAACCGATGGTTTTTATCTAGGAAAAGGAATAGAATTTGCTAGGTATCACTCTATCAAGAGCCAACACACACCTCTTTCTCTCTCTTCTGATTATGTGGCACACTCTAAGGAGGGTAGCTATTAAGTTATTTTTTCAACAATCCATTTAAAACACCATCTTTAAAGCTTCACGGCCAGCACCATTTTTTTATTCCTATTGGTCGAGCTGGTTCGATTCCGACTCGGGCCAGCTCGATTGATAGCCGAGCTAGCTCTCCCAAGAATCGGACTGGCCCTATCAGAAAAATAGAACATTCATTTTTGTAGGTTGAGACTCAGACCGGCTTGATTTTAATTCGGCTCAGCTCGAATACTTCTGCTCTTCAGAATTTTACTTTTCATACTCTACTCACAGCTTTACTCAATACTACTCTTATTTATATTTTTTTAAAGTTAATATCAACTTTAAAATATAAATATAGATAAAAAATAATCCCCTATTTAGATTCAATAAAAATACTAAAAAAATCAAAATCCTCAAGAATGAGATACCAAATTTGGGTTCTAGCTCAAATTCTCCAAGCTCAAAATTTTTGAAACTTTCTTGCTTCAGAACGCATAGGTTAAAGTGTCTCCAAAATTCATTAAAAATTACTTGTTGACTCACCAACATCTAGAAATCAATTATCAAGATTTTTTGTTTCAAGAAAATGCATATTTCATATAGCCTTTCTTATAGGTGATAGCTCTTAGACTTAGAAAATTTTCAGGACTCGAAATGGCAGACAGTCATAATTTATGCTTCAAAATCATTACACCCACTAATATTATTTTGAATATCTTTCAAGATATCAATACCATGCATACTTAAATAAAAATCTTTTAATTCTCTATTTTTTTGGTCCAGGATGTTACACTAAGTGTTTAGATCATCTTAATTTATAATTTTTTCATAATTCATGTTTTTTATTTTAGTTCGATAAAGATGCACATAATCATGTAGTATCAAAATCAATCAAATGTAATATATAATAAGATTAATACTTTCAATTATGCTTCATCATAATATTTTAAAAATAAGATATTTTTAATAATAAAATATGATTCATCAAATTCATGCATCATTTTATAAACCATGTCAAGAAAATATATTATAATTTATTGATAAATCTAGAAAAGTGAAACATTACTTACCTCTTATGCATTCTAATAAATCTACATTATTCTTGTAATTTCTTTTCAAAATCTTGCATTCATTGATCATGTCACAGTATCCCATTATCAAATATCTATAATCTTATGGAGGATCAATTTCGATAATTAAAAAGGATACGAATAATCTAAAGAGATAAGTAGACAGCAGTCACATCCAATGGTTTGGATCAATCTGGTCATCCTATCTTCATCGATCAATATTAGAGCAGGAGATAGATGGCTCAGAGTCTATTTATCTAAATCAAATCAATTTTGAAATGGTAAGATTAAGAATCTTTCATTAAGTTCATAAATCAAGTGTAGAGAAAAAGTTAGTGGAGAGAGAAACTATGAACATGAATCAGAATTAATCAAGAGATATGGTCCGACAATCCGATCGATCAAATTAAAATAGTTTAAATCAAATCATGATGTAATTATTTCATAGATAATTCAATAAAATGATGGATGATAAATCTAAAGCATCTGGTTTGGCTAAGGTGGGAGTCGATACACTGTTCGATGATCACAAATTAGGATCCCCTTACTAAGATCATTCAAATTCATTATCAATCTTCTCAAAATTCATAAAACCCTAAAAGAGCAAAACAATTTAGAGAAAGAAAATTTTAGAGAGAGAAAGTAGAGAAAAAATTATAGAGAGAGAAAGTGAAAAGAAAAAGTAGAGAGAGAAAAGAGGAGAGAGAAAATCTTTTCTTTCTTTTTTCTCTTTTTTTCTAAATCTAATAATCCTAATAGAGAGAGAAAAAATAGGAGAGAGGAAGTAGAGAAGGAAAATAAATTTTCTAGGAAGAAAAGTCAGATTCAAGATCCGAGATGGGAGAGAGGGAAGAGAGAGAATTTTTTTTTTCTTGTTTTCTTTTTTTTTTCTTGTTATTTTTTTCTTTTTCATTTTTTCGGTGGTGAAGCAGAGGACCTACGTGTCCTTCTTTTCTCATGGAACAGGGGAACTATTATTCCATGTTCCTTCTTCGAACAAAAGACCTACCGCCGTCCATGGTTATGATCGGTAGTGGCAGGGGTCATGACGACACAGCCAGGCGTTCCATGCTCGACGATCAGCTATGGTGATTGCCACTAGAAAACCAAGAACAATAGGCACAAAAGCACCACGAAAATAGGGAAATTGGAAATCAACAATTTCAAGATATTTCTAGCTGAAAATCAGCAAAAATTCTAGCTTTAAACCTATAGAAAATTGTGGGGAAGATGTTTGGAGAAACTTGCCTAGTTTGGATGGGATTTAATCTAGTTATTGATCCATATTTCTGTAGCAAACAAAAATGGAAAATAAAAGCTTTTTGGGCAGAGAAAGAAAAGGAGGAGTCGGTCGACGGTGCTTAGGACTTAGATGCCGAAACAAATTCAACTCTCATCCTTGATAGGAGTCTCAAACAGAGAAGAAGAGGAACTCCCTCAGGAGTTTGGCAAGGCCTTCAGAGCCCAACACGTGCTCTGGACGTAAAAATTACCCTTTTTCTTATGTTCCATGCATTAAGATTCATGCTAAATCTTTTTTTTAATATCTTAAAATCTTTGCCTAGACTTATTGGGCTTCTCTTTAAAATTGGGCTGAGTCAAACTGGGTTGGGGTATTATAGGTTCAGACCAAAAAATCCAAGCCTGATCAGAGCCAGGTGGAGTGCCTCTATTGTAAAAAATAGGAGTACTGAAAGAGAAACTATCCTCAGTACATTGCCTCCATAGATCTGAATAGGCCTAGGAAGAAGCAAGCAGTTGTGGTATTAGATATCAGAAGTCCTTATTATATTTGCAATTCGATGCAGGGTTTACAAGTCAGTAGGAGGTTTGAAGAAGACGAGAGATTTCTGAACGTTGGAGATGGAAGACCAGTTCTATTTATAGCTTTAGGAATCATAAAGCTTGTTTTCAATTCTCATACTATTATTCTTAGTGATGTCATTTTTGTCCAAGTTTTTTATTGAATATCATTTCTATTGACCTTTTGGCCAAAAATAGTTATAAAATTTTAATAAAATTTTTTTTATAATGTCATTTTGAATGGTGTTACAGTTTTTACTGAATAATTAAGTAATAAAATTTATTTTTTATCATAGCTTGTTAATATAATCTGTATCTCCAGCTAACACCTAAGAGTAGATGATGCATTTGAAATCTATCTTTAGCACTGTAAGCTAGGTTATATTAACAAGAATAGAATAAACAGATTGACTTAAAATGAAATTCTCAAAGTCAGTGATTGTAAATCACTTCCAACCAATGAGTCCTATCTTTTTGGAAAGATGACCAAGTCACCTTTTACTAAAAAGGGTGAGCAAGCCAATAAGATTATGGGTCTAGTACATATTGATGTATGTGAATTTATGAGCATAAGTGCTAGAGATGGATATTTCAACTTCATTACCTTTACTAACAACCTATCTAGGTATGTGCACGTCTACTTGATAAAATATAAGTCAAAATTATTTAAAATGTTCAAACGATTTCATAATGAGGTAGAGAAGCAAACTAGGAAGAGTATTAAAATTCTTCGACTTGACCGAGGGGGTGAATACCTTTTCAATGAGTTCTTAACATATCAAGAAGAGAATGGAATTCTCTCTCAATGGACTCCTCCTGGGACACCATAATATAATGGTATATTTGAAAGAAGAAATCTGATCCTGTTAGACATGGTTTATTCCATGATGGGTTTTGCCAGTCTACCGATTTTCTTTTGGGGATATGTACTTGAATCGACTTGTTATATTTTTAATAGGGTTCCAAGTAAGTCTGTAGCTAAAACACCATATTGGATATGGATAGGGCGTAAGCCAGTACTCTCATATCCTAGGATTTGGGGATGTCCGACTTATGTTAAATGTTTAATGATAGATAAGCCTGGACCTAAGTCTGATGAGTATATTTCTATAAGATACTCAAAAAAAAACCAAAGAATATTATTTCTATCTTGTTAATGAATAAAAGATGTTTGTCAGCCTTAAGGCATTCTTTTTAAAAAAAAAATTACTTAGTGAAGGAACTAAGTTCTCTATGATCGAGCTTGACGAAATTTGATAGATAGAAAAATCAACACAAATAGCTGAACCTGAATCGAATTTGATTAGATCAAACTCGAAGCCCATTGTACCTACACTCTTAAGGCAATTCGATAAAGTACCATGTCAGCTGGATAGATACTACATTTTCTTAGTCTGAGATGATGATCCTATCAAGCTCGATGAGAATGATGAGGATCCGATCATCTACATGGATACAGTGTAAAGATCCAACTCTAAGAAATGGCTTGAAGCGATGAAATTCAAAATAAAATACATGAAGGTCAACGATGTATGGACATTAGTTAATCCACCTGAAGGGTTAAACACATAGGATATAAGTGGATCTTCAAAAGCAAAATAGACATAGACGGAAAGGTGGAGACCTATAAAATCTGTTTGGTTGCTAAGGGGTATTGTCAATATTATAGTATAGACTATGACAAGATATTTTTTCTTGTGGCAATGCTCAAGTCCATTTAGATTATGCTTGCAATAACAGCATATTTGGACTATGAGATCTGACAAATAGATGTGAAGATAGCTTTCCTGAATGGAGAGCTAGATGAAGAGATGTATATAATATAGCTTAAAGGGTTCATATCCATAGACGAGTCTAAGATATACAAGCTTTAAAGATCAATTTATGGATTGAAGCATGCATCTTGGAGTTAGAACAAGCATTTTGATAAGACGATCAAAATGTATGGCTTTATTAAGAATGGAGAAGAATCCTGCATATACAAGTGGGGCAATGGTTTAATGTTAGTATTTTTTGTATTGTATGTGGATGATGTTCTCTTAATCAGGAATGATGTTCTAGCATTATAAGAAATAAAGGTTTGGTAGTCATCTTAGTTCTCTATTAAGAATTTGGGAGAAGCATCTTATATCCTTGGAATGAAAATCTATAGGGATAGATCTAAGAAGTTACTTGGCTTGTCCCAGTCCACGTATATTGATACTATACTGATGTTGATCAGTATAGAGAATTTCAAGAAGGGCTATCTTCTGATAGGCCATGAAATTTTTCTATTGAAGAAGGATTGCCCAACAACACCTCCAGAGAGAGAAAGTATGAGTAGAATACCATATACCTCGGTAGTGGATTCTATTATATATATCATGACATATACAAGACCAAATATGGCATACTCAATAGGAGTAGTGAGTAGATACTAATTTGATCCAAGAGAGAACCATTAGAAGGTTGTTAAAGCTATTCTTAAGTATTTAAGAAATACTAAGGACCAGTGGCAGTTTATAGTAAGTCAGATTTAAAACTTGTGGGATTTACAGACTCTAATTTTTGATCTAATCACGATGATAGCAAATGTGTGTTGGGATATGTATTTACCCTTAACAGTGGAGCTATTTACTAAAAAAGTTTCATGCGACATACTGCGATCGATTTAGTTTGCAAGGCAGAGTACATCACGATATCCGATGCTGTCAAGAAAGTTGTATAGCTGAGAAAATTCATCATCGAGCTTAAAGTGGTACCCTCGTTTGATGGTCCAATTTTACTCTACTGTGACAATACTGGAGGCATTGCTCAAGTGAAGGAACTGAAAGCACATCAACGGATGAAGCATATTCTACATCGCTACCATCTTATCCAGAAGATCATGGATCAAGATGACATCGATCTTCAAAAAATTGATGAAAAGGAAAACCTGGCTGAGCCATTCACTAAAGCCCTTGTAGCAAAGGAGTTTGATAATCATAAGTCGAAGATGGGTATATGATACTATACCGATTGGCTTTAGTCCAAGTGAGAGTTGTTGAAAATTATATCCTAAAATTAATTATCAATCTATTGATGGTTGAGCTATTTTTTATAATTATATATAAATTATTTATAAATAAAAAAATTATTCTAGCTTTTTTCTCATAAGTTGTGTACATCTTCTAATAAACTCCTATGTTGTGATGAAGTCCTTAGGATTATTTAAAATTAATAAAGGAAGATTTATTGTTTAATTTTAAATCTATTCATGATCAAATGATATGTTGTTAGCTAGGACAACATCATTTATTGAGGGTAGGTCGTTGTATGCCATATGGGTTGGTTGTCCTCTTAAATAAAGAGTGTGGAGATACTTATATGGCATGCAAGTGAGATATAGGGGAACATATGCACTGAATGTGACCAACTTTGGAGCATTCTGCTAATACGATTTGCACTAAAGAGATATGGGTATAAGTATTCCTTTGACCTTAGATCATCGCGATCACTTGTAAGCAACTCACTGTGCTTTGATGCTAAATTACTTGAATTTCTAATTCAATGATGGAAGATTTCTGGGCACAGTTAACTACTTATAAAGTCAGCATGTGAATCAAGATGGGATTGACCACTCCTGATTTTAGGACATATGTTAAATTATATTTTAATTTAGCAAAGTCTTGGCAAAGATAGCCCTTGTGAGGAGTCATAGGACTGATTGTATTGAGACACATTATGAATATACTTTTTCAAAGTTGATAGTTTAACTCTGAGTTATCTTAAACATAAAGATCAAAGGGATGAATTATACGGTAACTATATTCTAATAGATTTTGAATGTTGCATTATAACTATTCAACCTATCCGGATATTGGATATCATTGCTAGATGGTCACATGATTGGTACAGAAATTGATTTTTGTGCTATCGGCTTAGATTCGAACCTATGAGGTCACACAAATTAGAGGTTCCTATCTAATCTAATGGTTGATCTTGGGTCTCACTAGACTGAAACTCTGTGATCAAGAGTTTCACTAGACTAGGACTATGTGATCAAGAGTCCTACTACATTGGGATTCTAAGTTATTGGATCATGAGTTCCACTAAACTGAAACTCTAGGATATCAAGAGTTCTATAGGGATAGAACTCTATTACCTAGAAACCCATTAGATTGAGACACTAATTTTATGAGAGAATTAATTAGCAATTAAATTACTAACTAACTCAATTTGATTAAATAATATATTTTGGATCCAGTCTAACTGAATTGGATTCAATTGGATTTGACCTAATTAGGTAATGAGATGACCTAATCGCTAAGAAGATTAGTCCCTAATTTGATTAGGATATGAACTTAATTAATTTTTAATTTAATTAAGATTTAATTAAGATGGTTTAAGTCTAATTTGATTAGATTTATTCTTATCTAATTTGGTCTATCCAAATTGGTTTGGTTAGAGATGTAATTGAATAAATCTTGGAGTCCAATTTGATTGGGCAAATCCCCTGTGCCATGCCTTTGATCATCGCCCTCTATTCTTCATGAGAATTCAGATTCTCATTAGTTTCCATGCACCCCAAGAGACTCATGCCCCTTCTCTTCATGCCTTATATAGATAAGGATTGGTGGTTGGCATTTGAATTTAAATGAGATTTGAATTCAAGTGAACAACCAACCTATCCTAATCTATCCACATGCCTTCAACTCTTTTTGTCACTCATTAAAAAGGTTTTTGAGAAGGGGGTGTGCGCAATCTCAGATTAAGGAGTCTGTGTGTGGTATTCCTCTTTTTGCATGTGAAACCTGGGATTTTTTCCAAAGAGAAAAAATCCATAGAGAGGGTGCCAGGATTCTAGTTGTGTGTGCTGCCCTAAGGTTCTAATCTAGAGTTCGGGAAGAGAGATTAAGAACTGTGAATGTCACAAGTCCACCAAATTTCTCAGAGATCTTCCTCATCCTCCCTGCTATCGTTCTTGATCATCTAAAGCATCCCAATGATTAGAAGAAGGAGATCGACTGAGATTGATCTATATTAGCTGTCGAAGGTTTTGGCAACGAGCTAGCACTCCGGAGGAGCCGATCAGGACTTGGAGCTTCGTGTGGACGATCCATAGAGGCTAGATGATTTATAAGGCTGCATCATGATGAGAGGATCTTCCATCTATGATTTCAATTATAGTGATCATCTACCCATACATTGGTATCGTGTTTTGAGCATGAGTGGTATAGAGTAGTAAATAGAATTTACAACTTCTTTATTATTTTTAGATTATCTATTTGCTTATATATCATGTTAAGATCCTAAAGTAGGATATTTTTTATGATTAGATCATTGTATACTTAGATTAATTAGATTAATCTTAGTCTTTTAAGGCAAATTTTTCAAAAAAATTTTGAAATGCATGCTAAATACCCTGTAGTTGTAGTGTTTCCATTAATCCTAAGTCATCTTGAGCATTTAAGGTCAAAGGGATGAATCATGCGGAACCATATGCTAAGGTTCTTGAATTTTACTTTGCAAATATTTTGTTGGGAATAGTATCCCAAAGCCAATCATCAGCATATTGATGATTGAGCTATTTCATATAATTATATATAAATTATTAATTGAATAAAAGTTATTTTGATTTTTCATCATAAATCTTTCATCTTATAATGAACTCTTGTCTGTTGTGATGAAGTGCTTAGGACTATAAATTGACAAAGGAGGATTTATTGTTTAATCCTTAAAATAGTTTATGATTAAATGGTACATTATTACCAAGGATGATAATATTTATCGAGTATAGGTTATTATGTGCCATATAGATTGGTTGTCCTCTTAAGCAAGAAGTATGGAGACCCTGGTATGGCATGCAGGTGAGATGTAGGAATACATCTGCACTGAACATGATCAACTCCAGAGCTTTTCTACTATCAAAGATTGCTCTAATGGAATATGGGCATAAGTGTCTCTCTGATCTGAGATCACCATAGTGACTTCCAAGAAACTCACTGTGCTTTGGTGTCGGACTACCTGAATTTTTAATTTAGTAATGAAAGATTTTTGGATATAGTTAAGTACTTGAGGAGTCGGTGCATGAGTCAAGATGGAACTAATCACTCTTTATCATAGGAGCTATGTTCAATAGTATTTTGATTTAGCAAAGCCTTGGCCAGGGTAGTCCTAGTGAGGGGTCATAGGACTAATTGCTTTGAGACACGATTTAGATGTATCTTCCAGGATTGATAGTTAAACCTTGAGTCATCCTATGCATAAAGGTCAAAGGGATATATTATGCGATAATCATATTCACATAGGTTTTGAATGTTGTGATTGCACTATTTAACCTATCTAGATGTTGGGTACCATTGCTAGATGGTCAATTCGATTAGTACAGAAAATTGATTCCTATGTTATCGGCATAGGTTCGAACCTGTAGGATCACATACACTAGAGATTCCTATCCGATCTAAGGCTGATCAGGAGATATTTAATTAGTGATTTGATTATTAATTAAATAAATTTGATTAAGTGATTATTTTTAGATCAAGATCAATTGAATTGGATTCATTTGGATTTGACCCGATTAGGTTATAAGATGATCTAATCATCAAGAAGGTTTAATCCATGATTTGATCAGGGGTTTGGCTTGATTAATTTTTGATTTGATTAGAATTTAACTAAGCCTAATAAAGCCTAAATAAGTTGGATTTATTTTGATTTAATTAGGCCTAACCAATTTAGATTGGATTGGTTCAATTGGATGTCAAACGTAAGACTAGTTTGACTAGTCTTCCCATGTGCCACATCATCCTTTGACTTGCACCTATTGATCTCCACGAGAAAGAGGTTTCTCATGAATTTTTTTCTTGCAAGGAAGGGCATGTGTTCTCCCTTCTCATGCGCCATAAGGATTGGCTTCATCTGGTTACCAATTGAATTCGAATGGGATTTGAATTTCAATAGATAACTACTTGATCTAAACCACTTTCTCATGCCTCCTTCATTTGTGCGCATCTATAAAATATCTGATTTTTTGGCCATGTGAAAGGAGGAAGAAAAGTGAGAACATCGAGAGATCAGAGAAAAGAAAGTCTCTTCTTTGTGTGCATGAGAAAAACTAGAAAATAGAGAGCACTAGGCGTAAAGGGTTTTGGGTGAGTGCATACCCTAGAATCTATCTAGGATTTAGAATTTAGATCTATGAGTTACAAGGGTCGTGACTTCATAGATCCTGATGGAAGACCTCCTCTTCATCATCTTCTATATTAATCGGGATCTAGAGCATCCGAAGACCCCATGAAGAAGATCAAAGGAGTTTGATCTACATCAGCAATAAAGATTTCTGTAGAGCTAGAACTCGAAAGGAACTGATCGAGATCAGAACCTCGTGTGGATTATCCATAGAGGCTAGATATATATGTGGCTAAATAGTGGCATTCAGATCTACACCGAGAGGATCAGATTGCGACGTTCTTCTACTCGCGAAAAGGTAATGTGTTCTGAACACATAGAGCAGTAAAAATAGTTTTACTGTAGTCATTATTTTTTATTTTTAGATATGCATGCATATATGATACATTAAATCCTATAGCATGTAAGATTTTTAGATTAGATTTTTAGTTCTTTTTATTAATTTGATTAATAATAGTCTCCGCTGTGCATATTTTTCAAAAAAAAATTCAAAAGTAGAGCTAGAAACCCTATTCACTCCCTTCAATTAGTATCAGAGCAATAGGTTCTTTAATATATTATATATGCATGATTTAGATTAATTTTAGATTAGATCTAAATAATAATCTAATGTAAAAAAATAAAAATAATGATTGCACGGACTGTAGGTTGTCCTGTTGTAAGGTTTACCATTTACAGTGGAGAGGTTGCCTTGGTACGTTGCAATTTATAAAATTGATCATAAAAACTTTAGATTAGATCTAATGATTTTTTATGATGTATTTGAAGGGTTTAATCTAAATTTTATCATAAATTAGTGTTTAGATTAGATCTAAATAATTTCATAATTTTTTATGTATAGTACATAATTTTAGATTAAATCTGAACAGGATCTTAAGAAGGTTCTATTCATCGGTTAAGTTGACTATCTCAGGAATTGAGCCAGCTCGACCAGCATGCCAGCCATGATACAATTTATGGATTATTGCTCCAACTGGCTCGATTAGGAATCAAGCTGGCTTGGCTTTAATTCATGCTGGCTCGGATTAGATCCGAGCCTATCCGATGGGAATGATGGCCTTCGGGCCTTTCACATGAGCCGACTGTCTCAGAGAGCAGGCCAACTTGGCTTCTACTCGAGCCAGCTTGGATAGGATCCGAGCCAGCTTGACTAAGAAGTTGGTTGAATATCAAAAATAGTTGGTTTTATAAAATCAAATCTACATCTTGTACTTGTTTATGAAATAAGCCAACCCATTTTTAAAATAAGTCGATTTATTTAGTGAAACAGTGCTAGGATGTAAAGAATATTTCAAAATTTTAAAAAATATTTTCGAAACGCTAAATCCCAACCCTCAGCCTTAAACTTAATAAAGAATTAAATATGGTGAATTAGGATCTAGAATTATGATTTAAAGATCCTAAGTCATTGATCAAAAAATGTGGGTTATCAGATTAGTCAAATTTGATGGAAACACATAGGATTTCATGCATAGATTTCAAAATATTTTCAAAATATAGAGCAGCAAAAGATATAGATTAAACTATTTAATCTATAACATGCATGTAATTAAATTATGAAACCCTACATCAAGGATCTATAACATGTTATGATGCAAATATAAATTTGAAATTAAGTTAATCATAAGTGGTATTGATCATATCAGTACCTAGATCTAGAATAATTCTAGATCTAATTCTAGATTGCATCTAGGTTACCAAGAGATCAAATCTCTTACCTTTGCATGGGTTAAGAACTCCACGATTGAATTTGTTGTTGCTTTTGAAGCCGCACAAGCATCCGACCTCTACAAGTGATCCATATGAACCTGCAATACAGATTGGAGGTTTGTCGAACGAAGATCCGCTTGAAGTGCTAGCTTTTCACAGATCCCTTCTGATGGTTGATCAAATACATATTCTTTGGATCTCTTGGATACTCCAAGAGATGAAGAACATGAGGAGGAATAAAGAAAGAATCCAACCCTTGGATCTCCCATAAATGAAAAATAAATAGACATATGGAATAAGCCCAAGGAGAAGACAAATCTTCTCCTTCAGGACGTCAACGATTGATATCCTGAAAACATCTATTATGCTAGGTTCAGAGGAGACCTTCTCCTCTAGATTTATTTTTTTAATTTTTCAGATATCACATCCTCAAATTTTTCTCATAAAAATCTCATAAATAAAATTGAGAAGAAGAGCTCTCAAGAAAATCCTAAGAGAAGACCTTCTTCTCTTCTTCTTCTCACATTAGGATATAATCAGATCATGTCTAAAAATGATCACCATGCCCCAACACCTTGGAGCATAGATCCCACACCCTCTTTCTCTCTCTCTCTCTCTAATCTTTATCATATAAAAATCATATAAAATAATGAAGAAGAAGATACTTAAAAGAAAACAAAGAGAAGATAATCTTCTCTTACCTTTGTGCCTTCATGACATCAACGATTGATGTCCAGATGAAGACCTTTTCTCTAAGGATCTTGGCACCATCTTTCCTCAATCCCTTGCTCTCTCTCTCTCTCTCTCAGATTTTTATCATATAAAAATTATAAATAAAATAGAAAGATAGAAATAAAAAAGAGAAATGTAAGAGAAGACAATCTTCTCTTACCTTGTTTCTTGAAGACATCAACCTTTGATGTCTTAATTGAGGGCTCTTCTCCAAGAATCTTGGCACCACAAATCCTCCAAGCCTTCTTCTCCTTTTCATCTAATTTTTCATAATTTTTTTAGGATTTTTCATCTCCTAAAACCATCTCATAAGAGGCATCCATCTTTTATTGCAAGACTAGGTCAAAACCTAGTCAAAGGAGGACTTCTATGGGGCATCCAACTCTTGGACGCCCCTCCCACTTATATTTTCATGTAACCACTGATTCTCATGCAGAAAACCAAGGAGAAAAGGGCTGAATAAGATAGAGAAGCATGGGTAGAGTTGGTGCACAAGGGAGGGAGGAGTTTGAGTCAAAGAAGACTCTTCCAAGTAGGAAATAATTTCCAACTTCCTCATAATTTTGACCAAATCAAATTTAAATCCAATTTCTGAGATCATGGGATGTAGAAAATTATCTTTTAGGTATGGAAATCATAAAAAAAAATCTAGAATTAAAATATGGTGTGGGCTTTCTTAGGCATAAGTGAAAGAGAGAGAGTCCCAGTCCAACTGGGACTTCTCTTGTTTGACTAGGTCAAAATTATTTTAAATTTAATTTAAATTTTATTTAAATTAGATTAAATATAATCCAATTAGGAATGATTCTAGTCTAACTAGAAGCTCAATTGAATCAGATTACATCAAGATTTAAATCTGATTTAAATCCTAAGTCAATCAGGTGCACCCAAGTCCTAGTCAAACAAGGAATTATTCTTTCCTAGCAATTGGCTTATCCAATAAATTAATTAGACTTAATCTAATTAAATCTAAATCAATTCTAGTTGAATCTAATTCAATTAGACTTGATCTCAGCTTGATTGCTCAATCAAATTGAGCTAATTAGCAATCTAATTTCTAATCAATCCTCCTGCAACACTTGCATTAGGTTAAACATCAATTGCATTGAATATTTGACCTCAAAATGATTCTCAATCATCGATTAACCATTCGATCACATGACAAGCTCTAATATGTGTGACCCCATAGGTTCGAACCTAAGCCAGTAGTACAAAAATCAATTTCTGTACCAATTGAAGTTACCATTTAGCAATAATTTTCGATGTCCGGATTGGTCAAATGTATGCATAGCAACATTCTTAGAATCCTGACCCATGGTTACTGTATAATTCATCCCTATGACCAATAATGCTCAAGATGACTTTGAGTATGTTGTCAACACTCATACAAGTCATCACTATTATGTCTCAAAATTTTGCAAATCCCATGACACCTCGCGAGGATTACCCAGGCCTAGGTTTTGCTAAATTGAAACACAGCGAGACATTCTCTTCTTGATGTTAATCAGGAGTGGTCAATCCCATCTTGATTCACACACCGACTCTACAAGTACTTGACTATACCTAAAAATCTTCCATCATCTATATTAGAAATATAGGCAGTCCAGCACCAAAGTACAGTGAGTTGCTCACTAGTCATCGTGGCGATCTCAGGTCGGAGGGATACTTATATCCATTGGCCTTAGCTAGTTGTTCTTTGTAGTAGAGTGCTACATTGATCACATTCAGTATAAATGTACTCCTACATCTCACCTAGATGCCTTACCAGTGTCTCCACACCACTTGGTTACAAGGACAACCAACACATATGGCATACAATGGTCTACACTCGATAAGTAATTATTCTTGTTAATAACTTATCATTTGGTCATGAACAATTTAAGAACCATCCGATAAATCCTTCTTTATCGATTGACTGTGGTTTTAAGGACTTCATCATAATTTAGGAATTCATTTAAGAAAGATAGAACTTTTATGATGAAATAGCCAAATTATAATTATTATTAGATAATTCATATACTTATTTCAATCATCTACTACCTAGATGATTGGCTTTAGGATACATTTTCCAATAACTCCCACTTGAACTAAAGTCAATTAGAACAATATCAAATATCCTATCTTCCACTTGAGTTTGTAGAACTCCTTAGTTTTGAGGCCTTAGCAAATGGATTGGTCAAGTTCTCGTTTTACATCGATCTTCTAAAGATCAACGTCACCCAGATCAAATATCTAAGATTAAAATGATGTAGAATATGCTGGTCCTTCGATTCTTTAGCTTAAGTTATGGTTCTAGTGCTACGATAGGACTGGACCATGGGTGGAGGGTGCCACTCCCAAACTACTAATGAACCTCAGTAACTAAGCTTACATGGCAGCATTAGATGCCACGATGTACTCTACATCACTAACTGAATAGGCTAAAGTTTTCTGCTTGGAACCTTTCTAGTAGATTGCTCCTATAATTAGGGTATGAGTCGACATTCTCTTGTTATTATCTTGTTCTGATTGAAATCAAAATATCCATATATTTTAATTCAGTACTTTCATATTTGAGTCATTGGACCTTAGTATTTTTTAAATACTTAGGGATTATCTATACAATCCTCTAGTGGCTCTTACTTGGATCAGACTGGTATCTTCTCACTACCTCTAGTAAG
Source organism: Cocos nucifera (assembly GCA_006176705.1). Lineage (NCBI taxonomy): Eukaryota > Viridiplantae > Streptophyta > Magnoliopsida > Arecales > Arecaceae > Cocos > Cocos nucifera. The sequence goes on from QRFJ01001147.1 coordinate 83,186, forward strand.
TATACCATGTCTAGTCTAGTATATAGATAAATAACATGACAGCTAAACTTTTATTCCTTGCAATGTTGGAATGCTATTCCAGATTAAGAGAATTTCATCCTCAAATATCATAAGAAATAACACTATAAAATATTTTGCCCAATAAAAGTGTAGGGTTTGTCTTTGTTCATAACTAAGTTATAAGTTTAGAATGTATGTTCGAACTCTGAGATGATACTCAGATAGGCTTTATAGGTCCTTACCTTCTCATCTACTCTACTTTGATCCTATTAAAAATCTATTCACACCCAATGGATTTTATCTCTTTAGGTGATCAACTAGTGTCCATACACTATTGATTTTCATAGACTTCAATTTGGATCATATGGCTCCAAGCCACTTCTTAGAATCAGGCCACTATACTGTATCCTTATAGGTGATCGGATTCTTATTGTTCTCATCGAGCTCAACATGATCGCCATCTCAGACCTAGACACTGAAGTATCTATCCGTTTAATGCGGTACTCTATCGGATCTTCTTAAAGATGATACTTTAATAGGCTCCGAATTTGATCTAATCAAATCCGATTCTGTAGGTTTATTAGATAACGTCGGTTCTTTTCTACCAGTCAAATTTTTACAAGTTCAACTTGATAGGCATCATTTTCTTTTCTAAGGAACTTCTTTTCAAAAGGAATGTCCAATGAACATCTTATGTTCTTTAGCCTAGCAAAATTAATAACCCTTAAACACTTATTGGACCAAGATCCAAGTTTATCTGTGTGCAAATATATGACATAGGCTGATCAACTCCAAACCCAAAAGTGAGAGAGTCTAGGTCTACGTCCGATCCATATCCTATATGGAGTCAATGCAATAGATTAACTCGGTATAAATTTTTAGATTAAAAAAATAGTCATAAGAGCACAACCCTACAACAGGCAGACAAGTATACCCTATTGTGGATTGAACCATATCTAATAAAGTTTAATTTCTTCTTTTAGAACACTATGTTTCGAAAAGGAATCCACTGAGTGAGAATCCTATTCTCTCCTAGATATGTCACAAACTCACTGGATAAGTAGTTGCCTCCTCGATCTGATTGAAGAGTTTTAATACCTTATCCAATTTATTTTTCTTTTTCATTATTGAATCATTTGAATATTTTAAATGATTCATCCTAGACGTACCCATGCCTATATAGGTTATCTGTAATGAAATAATAATGTCTTCCTTTGGCACTTAAGTTCAAGGTCCACATACATCACTATGTATGAGACTTAGAACTTTATTGGCTCCTTCATCTTTTTCAGTAAAAGGTGACTTTGTCATCTTCCCAAGAAGATAAGATTCACAGGCTATCAATGATTCACAATCATTGATATCGAAGTTTTCCTCTCAAGCTAACCCATTTATCCTTTTTTTGTCAACATGACTAAGCCTGTAATGTCAGTCATAGACATCCGTAACATAATCTAACTAGGATGTGTACATTCCACTTACCTTAAGTCCTTGCAACGAATTGCATAAGACCACTGATATCTAATACCTAGGTAGTAGAATTACATAAAGAGAAGTTTTAAGGTGCTATTATATAACATCTTTAATGAGAAACTTTTGCTCCTTTCTCTTGTTCAGCCTGTTGCGGTCAAAGGAAGCAAGATAAATCTTCTTCCTATGACCCTGTTTCAGACATTAGAAGTACTATGCCTGATTTGGGTTAATCTTGGACTAATTATTTTGACTGGGCTTAGAAACTCCAATACAAATCCATTCGTACTGCTGAACCAATATTCAACTTTCAATACTGATTATCAAAGATGGATCCATAAGTCTTCACTATCTAAAAGTGATAGGAGCAATTATGATTTAGCCCTAATAGAGAATAATGACCTATTGTATATGAATCATTTTAAGCCTAAAGACTTTGACTTTAGTCTAAATGTTCTTCTACTATTTTATTCAAACTGATAGCCTCTACCTTTAATTCGAGAAATTACTTTAATTTTCTAGTAGGTTCTAGAATCCACATAGACTGCACATGAGCCCAACTTTGGTTGGCCCACCCATGTACATCTAAGAGTAGGTTCATAACCAATTATTTCTTCAAATAATTTCTATTAATTTTAATTTTGCCCCAGGCCCTGATCAGTTGGCTTTGGTCTTCTCAGAAAAGGGTCCAGTTAAATCCAACCATTAACATGACCATACTTGGCGCATCCAACCAATGAATGATCGGGCCCAACCTTGGTTGGCCAAACCAACCACCATTAGAGAGATACATCCAAGTCATCATATGATGGATGATAATTTCATTAGTCAACAAGCACCCGGCCTTTTGGCCTCCAATGATTGTTGAGTTAATGGACCCATTATCAAACACATTAATGGGAGGCTATGACTCCATTATCCCCATAACTTTGTCATTTTAATGACCTAATAATTTTAGAAGATTTAAATTATTAGTGATTTAAGAATAGAAAGAACATGGATCAATTTGCTCCCACTAACTTCATCAAGTCAAGTCCTCCCACTAACTTTGCAAGTCACTGATGAGGACTAGGATCAATTATAGTCTATGGGCACCTAAATCAGTCTTACTGAATAAAATCAATCTCACTGATTTTCTATGTGACATGGATTAGCACAAATCAATGAGCAACCTAATCAGAAACATGATTAACCACATTAGCCAGGTAAATAAGATCGGTGGAATAGTCTACCAATGCTTGCCTTAGACACCATCAGTAATGGCCAGGTAAGCTGGCTGCCAATTAGAAACCATCAATTTGGAATGCCAGACTTATGTTAGACATCAATTGATTTGTTAGTTTTGATTTGGTCTGCCTAAAGACTCGGGCTCAACCACTGAGCCACGATCAGCATCCATTTGTTAGATGTATGAACTTTGATCAACTATAACTATTGAAGTGGTTTATAGAAATGACCTAATCATAATTAACTATTAATTAGGTTTGATTAATTTCTTAACTATATCCATATTTAATCTAACTCTAGGTCTAACCCAGTTAAGGACCTGATCAAAGCTAACCCATTTTTCTTTAACCCATGTTTTATGAAATTATCTTAGGATCTTCAAATCACAAACCTAGATCCTAAACAATCACTTAATTCTCAATTAAGTTCAAGTCTTATGGGTTTAGGTTTATAGAATCTCAGAATAGTTTCTAATTTTATTATTTAAAATATTTTCAAATTGTATTGAATCATATTCAATATATAGTTTTAGATTTGATTTATTTCATTATTTAGATCATGTCCTAGGGTTTCAAATCTAGGGTTTTGTAAAAAGTAAGTTCATAATTTAATTTCTACAAAATAAATATATCATACATATACATTATAGATTCAAAACAAAAATTATATATCAACATATGCAATAAGAGGATTAGATCTAAACATAAAACACATCATGTGGATCAGATTATAAACCATTTAAAATTAGATTTAAAATATAAAAGTAAATCATAAATTACTTTAGATCTCATCTAACATATTTATGATTTAAGTTTTTTGGATCAGCACATACTAGGATAATCTTTCCACTGTAAGGGGTAAAGTTTATAGCAGGACAACCTTGTGGCAGTATGTGCAATCCTAATATTATTTAGATATAATCTAAATAATCTAAAATAGATCTAATATCTATTAAATTTTAGATTTAAATCAAAAAATTAAATGATAAATTTTCTTAGATCTAATCTAAATAATTCACGATTTTGATTTAGATCAGCACATACTAGACTTTTCATTGTAAGGGTTAAACTTCCAACAGGATAATCTTATGGCAGTATGTGCAATCTTTAATTAACTTTAATTTTTAAATTTAATCTATAGCATACATAGACTTGTTATAATCGAACCTAGATGCTCTAATACCACTGATGGAAATATGCAGAATTTCATGCATAGATTTCAAAACTTTTTTAAAATATAGAGCAATAAAAGATATTGATTAAACTATTTAATCTACAACATACATGTAATCAAATTATAAAATCCTACATCAAAGATCTATAACATGTTATGATGCAAATATAAATTTAAAATTAAGTTAATCATAAGTGGTATTGATCATATCAATACCTAGATCTAGAATAATTCTAGATCTAATCCTAGATTGCATCTAGGTCACCAAGAGATCAGATCTCTTACCTTTGCATGGGTCGAGAACTCCATGGTTGAATTCGTTGTTGCCTTTGAAGCCACACAAGCATCCAGCCTCTACAGGTGATCCATACGAACCTGTAACACAGATCAGAGGTTTGTCGAATGAAGATCCGCTTAAAGTGCTAGCTTCTCGTGGATCCCTTCTGATGGTTAATCAAATACATATTCTTCGAAACTCTTGGATACTTCAAGAGATGAAGAACATGAGGAGAAATAAGAAAAGAATTCAACTCTTGGATCTCCCATAAATCAAAAATAAATAGACATATGGAATAAACCTTAGGAGAAGACAAATCTTCTCCTTCAGGATGTCAACGTTTGATGTCCTGAAAACATCTATTATGCTAGATTTAGAGGAGACTTTCTTCTTCAGATTTTTTTTTAATTTTTCAAATATCACACCCTCAAATTTTTCTCATAAAAATCTCATAAATAAAATTGAGAAGAAGGACTCTCAAGGAAACCCTAAGAGAAGACCTTCTTCTCTTCTTCTTCTTCTCGCATCAAGACATGATCAGATCATGTCCAAAAATGATCACCATGCCCCAACACCTTGGAGCACAGATCCCACACCCTCTTCCTCTCTCTCTCTGATCTTTATCATATAAAAATCACATAAAATAATAAAGAAGAAGATACTCAAAAGAAAACAAAGAGAAGATAATCTTCTCTTACCTTTGTGCCTTCATGACATCAACGATTGATGTCTAGATGAAGACCTTTTCTCTAAGAATCTTGGCACCATCTTTCCTCAAGCCCTTCCTCTCTCTCTCTTAGATTTTTATCATATAAAAATTATAAGTAAAATAGGAAGAGGGAAACAAAAAAGAAAAATATAAGAGAAGAGAATCTTCTCTTACCTTATCTCTTCAAGACATCAACCTTTAATGTATTAATTGAGGTCTCTTCTCCAAGAATCATGGAACCACAAATCCTCCATGCCTTCTCCTCCTTCTCCTCTAATTTTTCATGATTTTTTTAGGATTTTTTACATCCTAATACCATCTCATAAGAGGCATCCACCTTTTATTGCAAGACTAGGTCAAAACCTAGTCAAAGGAGGACTTCTATGGGGCGTCCAACTCTTGGATGCCCCTCCCACTTATTTTTTTGTGTAACCACTGATTCTCATGCATAAAACCAAGGGAAAAAAGGCTGAATAAGATAGAGGAGAGTGGGTAGAGTTGGCACACGAGGGAGGGAGGAGTTTGGGTCAAAGAAGACTCTTCCAAGTAGGAAATAATTTTTAACTTCATCATAATTTTGACCAAATCAAATTTAAATCTAATTTCTAAGATATTGGGATGTGAAAAATCATTTCTTAGGCATGAAAATCATAAAAAAAAATCTAAAATTAAAATATGGTGTGGGCTTTCTTAGGCGCAAGTGAAAGGGAGAGAGTCCTAGTCCAACTGGGACTCCTCTTGTTTGACTAGATCAAAATTATTTTAAATTTAATTTAAATTTTACTTAAACTAAATTAAATATAATCAAATTAAGAATGATCCTAGTCAAACTAGAAGCTTAATTAAATTAGATTAAATTAAGATTTAAATCTAATTTAAATTCTAAGTCAATCAGGTGCATCCGAGTCCTAGTCAGACAAGAAATTATTCTTTTCTTGCAATTAGCTTATCCAATAAACCAATTAGACTTAATATAATTAAATTTAAATTAATTATAATTAAATATAATTTAATTAGACTTGATCTCAGTCTAATTCCTCAATCAAATTGAGTTAATTAGCAATCTAATTGCTAATCGATCCTCCTGCAACACTTGCATTAGGTCAAACATCAATTACATTGAATGTTTGACCTCAAAATAATTTCCAATCATCAATTAACCATCCTATCAGATTACAAGCTCTAATATATGTGAGCCCATAGGTTCGAACCTAAGTCGATAGTATAGAAATCAATTTTTATACCTATCAAAGTTACCATCTAGCAATGCTTTCCGACATCCGGATAGGTCGAATGTGTGCAAAGCAACATTTTTAGAACCCTGGCCCATGGTTACTATATAATTTATCCCTATGACCAATATTGCTCAAGATGACTTCGAGTATGCTGTCAACACTCATACAAGTCATCTCTATTGTGTCTCAATATTTTGCAAATCACATGACATCTCATGAGGATTACTCAGGCCTAGGTTTTGCTAAATTGAAACACAGCGAGACATTATCTTTCTGAAGTTAATTAAGAGTGGTCAATCCCATCTTGACTCACAAATCGACTCTATAAGTACTTGACTATACCCAAAAATTTTTTGTTATCTATATTAGAAATATAGGTAGTCCAGCACTAAAGTACAGTGAATTGCTCATAAGTCGTCATGACGATCTCAGATCGGAGGGATACTTATATCCATTGGCCTTAGCTGGATATTCTTGATAGTAGAGTGCTACATTGGTCACGTTCAGTATAGATGTACTCCTACATCTCAACTGAATGCCATACCAGTGTCTCCATAACACTTGGTTATGAGGACAACCAATGCATATGGCATACAGTGATCTACACTCGATAAGTTATCATCTTTGTTAATAACATATCATTTGATCATGAATAATTTAAGAACCATCTGATAAATCCTTCTTTATCGATTGATTATGGTTCTAAGGACTTCATCATAATTTAGAATTTCATTTAAGAAAGATATAACTTTTATGATGAAATAGTCAAATTACTATTATTATTAGATAATTCATATACTAATTCCAATCATCTACTACTTAGATGATTGACTTTAGGACATATTTTTCAACAGAATTAGGTCCATTAATTGGGTTAGACCTAAGGTTAGTTAAAGAATGTACTAAATTAGAGTAATTGATCAAATCTGATCAAATGTTGATTTAGATTAGATCAAAAACTCTTTAGACCAAATTATAATAGTTGTAGTTGGTCAAGCCTATGCCTTTAACGAGAACCAAATGGACTTGATTCATTGCTATGCGATCGAACCTAAAATTGCGAGGTTGGTCAAATTGAAACTAATGAACTAGATGGTGTCTAAAAAAAATTTGGCAGCTCAAACCAGTAGTTTTTAATTGGAAGCTACTTACACTGATTCAATCTTTGATGAGTTAATGGCATATCCCTTCTACTGATCTCACTTACCTGACCATCCTAGTGTGTTAGATTTTGATTAGACCACTTAGTGATTTGGGCTCACCCATATCAATTAGGTAAATTAGTTTGACTGATTTAGGTCCTCCTAATGCTAGTTTTAATTAGGTCCTTATTGATCTGACTTGGTGAAGTCAGTGAGAGGATCTAAATTGGCTGGTTAATTCTTCGTAAAAATTGATTAATAAAATTTTCTAAAATTATTAGATCCTTAAGATGATAAAGTTATGGTGATAACTAAGTTATAGCCTTCTATTAAGTTAAGTGATAATGGATCCATTTGTTTAATAATTATTGAAGGTCTAAAGATCTGGTGCTTATTGACTAATGAAATTATCATTCATAATATGATAATTTGATGGTGTCTTTCTAATGGTGGTTAGGTTGGCCAGCCAAAGTCAGGCTTGATCATTTGTTGGTCTGATGTACCAAATGTGGTCATGTTAATGGTTAGACCTAACTGAATCTTTTCAATGGAGGCCAAAGCCTACTGATTAGATTTTCGAAGCAAAAATTAAATTACTAGAAGTTGTTTGATGAAATAATTGATTATGAACCTATCTATAGGTGCACACGGGTTGACCAACCAAAGTTGGGCTTGTGTGTAGTCTGTGTGAATTATAGTACCCACTAAGGAATAAGGGGTAATTCCTCAAATTGGAGATAGAAGCTACTAGTTTGAAAACATAATGGAAGAACCTTTAGACTAAAGTCCAAGTCTTTATAGTAAATAATTCATATACTAATTAGGTCTATATTTTTTTTGTTGTGTAGAAATGACCACTACCATATCGCTCCTGTTATTGTTAGACAATGACAAAGTTATGGGACCTAACTTCAATAATTGATATTGAAAGTTAAAGATCATCTTGGAGCATGAGTGGATCCTGCACCTGAGAAGCCAGCTCATAACGGAAAGAGGTGCAGTCAGAGATACTTACCAAAAGTGGCTTAACGACTGCACCATCATTTGGTGCATTGTGTTGGTGGTGATGAATGACGAGTTTAGATGTAGGTTCGAGAATGCCCAACTAGAGGAGATGTTTAAAAAGTTGAACAACTTCTTTGGCTTGCCTGACGATGTTGAAAGGCACAAAACTAGTTGTGCCATTTTCAATGATCGAATGAGGGATAGAGCATCAATCATCGATCATGTACTATACATGATCGAGATGATTGAGCACCAAAATAAGCTGGGCTTTCTCCTGCATGAGCAGCTCGATAAGGTATGATCCTGAATTCTTTGCCCAAGTTCTTTCTCTCCTTCCTTAGTCATTTAAGAATAACAAAGCCTGTAGTAAACTACCATGGTTTATTGGGGTTGCTGCAAAACTTTGAAAGGATCATTAGCACTAAAAGGGGTCGATGAATATTGTGGGAGGATCTTCTTCTGGTCGATACTTTAAGAAAGAAAAAAAGAATAAGAAAAAAAGAATAAGAAGGTGCAGCCGTATGCTGGGACATCTGCATAGGATCAGACCAAGAAGCGCAAGCCCAACCAGAGCCAAGTGGAGTGCTTCTTTCGCAAGAAGCAGGAGCACTGGAAGAGGAATTATCCTCAGTACATTGCCTTCCTGGATCTGAACAAGCCAAGGAAGAAGCAAGTAGTTCTTGGGCAAGGTAATTATATATAACACCTTGCAACTTCTCAATTTATGATACTACTGCCTGGGTATTGTTAGATGTGTGTCCTAGAAGCCAGATTGGCTAAATACTTGTAATACACTTCTAAGGACAACTTTATAATTTTGACTATAAATTAATAAAAAGATTATTTTCTATTATAGTACATATTTAAAGTGTCTATGATATATCTTTTAAGTTAATGGTAATGATAATTCATATTTTTAAGAGTTAAAAATTTAAGACATGAATTTTTATAATTAACTCATAAACTACTCTCGACCGTAGGATCATCATGAGGATGGTGATTAATCTAGAAGGTTGGTGTATGATCGCTTTCTTAGGATAGATGTATCTTGAGTCTTGATAGAAATGCGATGTTGTCGTTAAGACACCGTGTTTATCAGTTTAATCCAACTTCTTAAAATAATTAAAAATACGTAGATAATAGTGAGTCAGATCGAATCTACAAGGAAGGTAGTATTTTTAGATTTAAAATCTTTGATTTTACAAAAGAAAAAAAAAGAGAAGACTTTTAGGATCAAAAATAAAGTCAAAAAATAAAAAAATAAAAATTAAAAGGTGCAAAAATTTAAACTTGGTAATAAGATCTACTAGTTAGATCTTAGCATCTACTTGCAATAAAATAAAAAATAATAATTAAAGTATAAAATTTAAATTGCAATAAAAATAAAGAGAATGAAATTAAAGAGCAAAAAAATAAATATTGCATTAAAAAGTTTATAATTTAAATACATAAAATAAAAAGAAAATAAAATAGGTTGATCTCTGATTTTGGATAGACATGGGTGGAAAGATGGTGTAGAAGCCTAGCTCTTCTTCTCGGCACCCATTACTTTGAAGCAGCCATTAACCCATAGCCTGGCTTCACCCTATACCAAAGCTTCATCTTACTCTGAGATGTCTGTTTTGAAGGCTTGAGGGTTCTTAAATAGATGTTGGAGGGCTGGAGGATTTTCTTCTGGGCAATGTGGGACTAAGGGCTATTTTAATCATGAAAATAAGAAGAAATTCATGTGAAATTCGGATTAAAATAGCCTCTGAATAAATTTTGTTAAGTTCTTTTAATTTTGGCTGTCAGATGGTGATCCAATACTTCCAAAAATATCAAAAATGGACGTGTAATGGCCTAGATCAAGTTGGATTAAATTCTGACCATTGTATCATGCTTGATGGAGGAAATTAGGCCATTGATCATGCGTTTGAGAGTCTGATCACCGTCGGAAGCTTTCTGGACCATCAGATCAAAGCTGGAATCAAGCGCTGCCATCCGATGGCAATCTAGGTGAAATCAGAAACCAAATCATAGTTGGAATAAATCTTGATCGTCCGATCTTGACCACAAGCAACCACCACCATATGATCGCACATTTACTATTCCCATGGACCGCATGGACCGACTGCATCGTACACCGTAACTAATCAGCACTTCCTATCAATGGATGAAAAGACCAAAATGCCCTATGAGCTATGATGGATTTTTTGTAAACCCTTTATGGGTTTAGGTCCACCACGTGGCAAGCTTTGATTCGTCCATTTTTGCTGAGCTGGTGGTCCACACTGTGCTGTAGATCGATGGGTGGCTTCTGGACTTAAGTCGGCTAGCATGACTGGCTTGGTGCATCGGCTTGGTCGGCTTGGCTCAGTGCATTTGGATGCGTCGGCTGCTGCGACATGATGGCTTTAGCCGACTAAGCCATATGCTATTTTTTATTTAATTTTATTTATTTAGAAATTCATTTTTTTTTGTTTTAGCTCTGTTTTGCTCTAAACATATTTCGTTGTGATAAAAAAAAGCTATTTCCATTAATTATAAAATTTTATTTTTTTAATTTTTATTATTTTTTAATTAATTTTTTAATTAATAAAAATATAAATTTCTCAAAAATATGTATCAATTAATTATTAATTCTTAAAAATAAGCATAAACTAATTGATAAATTGATGCTTTTATAGATAAATTTATGGTACTTATTACACCCCCCAACTTAAGCTTTGCTCATCTTCGAGTAAAGAAAGAATTTAGTTTTAAATACCTTTTAACTTTAGAGTTTCGAATTTTACCTAAGCAATTTTTAGGATGGTCATTGATATTCAGTAGAGCTTAAGTGAGATATATCATTGGGGTATTAATACTTATCAATAGAAAAATTAGGTAAAGAATATTAAATTTTTTTGAACTTTTTCTAAATTATCTTATCTTTATCTTTGATTTGTCTAAACTTTCATATTGACAAGTGTATTGCTACTTTTGTCCTTCATTTATTGATTTTTATTTTTACATTGCCCATTTTTTGATGCAAATATCATTGCTTACTTAGACAACGGGATCCGATTACTTAATGGAAAATCAATATTTTTTTTAAATTTTTTTTAAATGTTGTACCACTATGGAGTGTCTTAACCTCTTAAGCTTTCTATTTGATCCATGTAGCGAGTCTTGGGTCAATGACTTCCAAACTAATTGGCTTTAGGGCACTAGGTGAAGAAAAATCCTGATTTCTCAGACCAGGTTTGTTTAGATCTGATCGGATCAAGAGATATATTTCAAAAATTTTTCTCTTTGATCCAGATTAGATCTAGAATATTTCAGATCTAATCTTTATTATTTTAATAATTAAAATAAATTTAAATAAATTAAATTAAATTAAATTTATCTTAACATAGGATAATCCTATTATCCTTTGATGATCTTGTAAGCAGCGGAAGGTTCTGGATCTAGCCACGCAAGTGCCTGGCCTCTATTGGTATCCACTCAGGCTGAATTTGGAGATCCTTTTTTTCTCTATCACATCTCCAAAAATCAAATCTAAATCTGATTTGGAGGATCTTCAAAATACCTTTCGAAGATCAGCAGTTGTCCTTTGCAGCAGTGCAGCCTTCTAGCATTTTGTCGCCTTTCTCTCATCTGGATTGCACCAACTTGGATCCCAAACTACTTTGGGCATGGAGAGGAGAGGGAGAAGATGATCTTGGCATGGAGGAGGAGGAGTGAGGCATCCTTAGGGAATGGAGAATTCAATTCTTTTTCAATGCTCTTTGGGTTGGGCGCAAGGTCTTATTTATAGACTATGCATGATCCAACTCCTCTTCTTCCCAACCAATCACAACCCTTTGTAAAATCAGATCTAAATCTGATTGGTGGGAATAGAGTCCCTTGGATTCCTCCTTAGATGGCGCCTAAGACCAGTCAAACTTGGTTCTTAGGAGAAGTCTAATCGGAAATCCAAAAAGGAGATGGAGTCCCTGTCCAATAGGGACTCCTGGGTGCCTCTAGCTTGGGCACACGCCAAGGGTGGCGTGCGCCCTCCTCCTTGCCAGGTTCTGGTAGGGGGACAAGCCCCACCAGCTCTCCAATAGGTGCGTGACATGTGGACAGAAGTCAAAGTATCAATGGTCAACATTTGACCAGTCAAAGGTCAACTTTTGACCAAAGTCAAAGGATGAGAAATGGCAGGTGACCAAAAATGGTAGGTATTATCTTACAAAATAAGACAACCCTTTTTCTGACCTGGACAGGCTCCAGTCAGACTAAGTGAAAGCCTTTGATCGAGCATAAACTTCTTTGGCTCAGTTAGGACAACTATTTATGATAGTAAAAGAAGAACGTTAGGTTCAATCGAGTGCTAGCATGATTTTCTTGAACCTAATTGAATCTCATTCAGATCAATTGAACTGGATCAGTTCAATTGATGATCACCAGATTCAAACCCTTGTTTGTGTGACCCAGTTAGGTTCAGTTCTGTATGGTAATGGGATATGTCATGATCTCTATCATCGACATCATCGAAACTCCTTTCGATGGATCAGAACTCTTCTGATTCGAACAGCTAGAATGATCGATCATCTAAATCATTCTAATTGCTCCCAAAATCCACCAGTGACACCTAGCAGTATATGGTGGCAACCCATCAGAGCTGAATGCGAACCTCTTGGTGCAGCTACCTGTGTGATTAAGTTCTTCTATCTTGAGCCCCGATCAGATTAGGGTTAAGGTGAACTCGTCAAACCCTAGTCTCTATCATATGATGTAATCATTCGATTCAAGTCCGATGTGAAAATCTAAATAGAAACTCTTTCTATTATTTCACTCTACCATGGCCATGGGCTTCTGGACTTGATTCTCATGATCATCATAGGGCTGCTCCTCTACCACCGAGGTAGATAGATTCCATCTTGATGCAATCCAGTTCCTACAATGAACATGCTATAGCCAACATACACCTCAGGGTTTCCATATGGCTAGGAGACCGAGTAATGGTGTAGTCAAACTATAACACCCTCAAGGTGAACTCGATGCACCT
>QRFJ01001147.1:97440-228962 GCA_006176705.1 Cocos nucifera
TTCAGATCAATTGAACTAGATCAGTTCAATTGATGATCACCAGATTCAAACCCTTGTTTGTGTGACCCAGTTAGGTTCAGTTCTGTATGGTAATGGGATATGTCATGATCTCTATCATAGACATCATCGAAACTCCTTTCGATGGATCAGAACTCTTCTGATTCGAACAGCTAGAATGATCGATCATCTAAATCATTCTAATTGCTCCCAAAATCCACCAGTGACACCTAGCAGTATATGGTGGCAACCCATCAGAGCTGAATGCGAACCTCTTGGTGCAGCTACCTGTGTGATTAAGTTCTTCTATCTTGAGCCCCGATCAGATTAGGGTTAAGGTGAACTCGTCAAACCCTAGTCTCTGTCATATGATGTAATCATTCGATTCGAGTCCGATGTGAAAATCTAAATAGAAACTCTTTCTATTATTTCACTCTGCCATGGCCATGGGCTTCTGGACTTGATTCTCATGATCATCATAGGGCTGCTCCTCTACCACCGAGGTAGATAGATTCCATCTTGATGCAATCCAGTTCCTACAATGAACATGCTATAGCCAACATACACCTCAGGGTTTCATATGGCTAGGAGACCGAGTAATGGTGTAGTCAAACTATAACACCCTCAAGGTGAACTGCCGATGCACCTCAGGTCAAAGAACCAGACACACTACTGCAGCATCGAGTCAGTCATTGACGAGAAGGTAGACTTCCTAATGACTACTCGAGGTGGTCACGCTCAGTGCCCTCGTTCTCTAACGAGTACCTGTACTCTCGCTCCGGTGTCTCCACACCGTAGACTCAAGACTCATCTACTAAAGAGAAGCGATTGTACACCAACCTTTCGGATCAATCACCATCCTCGTGATGATCCTATGGTCGGGAGCATTTTATGAGTTAATAATGATTATTCATGTCTTAAATTTTCAACTCTTGAAAATATGAATTATCATTACCATTAACTCAAAGGATGTATCACAGACACTAAATACACATATGTGATAGAAAATAACCCATTTTATTGATTATAGTCAAAATTATAATTTTGCCCCTAGAAGTGTATTACAAGTGTCAGCCAATTCTGGCTTCTAGGGCACATATATCTAACAATCTCCCACTTGTCCTAAAGCCAATTGGCTACAAGTCTAAGTCCCATCTTCTCAAGGTGGGCTTCGATCTTCTGCTTGGCCCAACGGCTTTGTAAGTGGGTCTGCCACATTATCTGTGGAGTTGACTCTCTTGACCTCGACGTAACCCTTCTCGAGGTAATCGCGGATGAGGTGGTATCGCCGCTCAATGTGCTTGGATTTCTGGTGAGACCTCGGCTCCTTAGCAAGGGCTATGGCGCCATTGTTGTCGCAGTATAGAGGAATGGCATCTGATGGCATTACTCCAATTTCTGCAGCAAACTTCTTGTACCAGAATGCTTCCTTCGCAGCCTCTGATGCAGCGATATATTCTGCTTCCATGGTGGAATCTGCTATCACAGTTTGCTTGGAAACTCTTCCAGCTGACAGCACCACCATTGCACACAAACAGACTCCAGATGTCGACTTTCGATCATCTATATCGGACATGAAATCCGAGTCTGTGTATCCCTGGACTTGGAGTTCTCCATTACCAAAGACCAACATCATATCCTTAGTTCTTCTCAAGTACTTAAGGATACATTTCACAGAAGTCCAGTGTTCTTCACCTGGATTTGACTGATATCTGCTTGTGACACTCACAGCATGGGCTATATCAGGTCGTGTACATAGCATGGCATACATGAGGCTCCCTATTGCAGAAGCATAAGGGATCTTGCTCATGCGTTCTATTTCCTCAGGTGTGCTAGGGCACATCTTCTTGGAAAGATGAATACCATGTCTGAAGGGTATTAATCCCCTCTTAGAGTTTTCCATACTAAACCTCTTTAGTACTTCCTCTATGTACATCTTCTGTGAAAGTCCTAGCATCCTATTCGGTCTATCCCTATAGACCTTAATTCCTAGAATAAAGGATGCTTCACCTAGGTCTTTCATGGAGAATTCCTTGGACAACCATATTTGACTGTGTCAACATGGGAATATCATTCCCAATAAGGAGGATGTCATCCATACAATACGAGGAAGACAACAGCGCTCCCACTGACCTTTTTGAAAACACATGGTTCCTCTTCATTTTTGATGAAACCAAACTTTTTGATCACATCATTGAAATGAGTGTTCCAGCTCCGAGATGCTTGCTTAAGTCCATATATGGACCTTTGCAGCTTGCAAACCTTGTGATCAGTATCACTGGATGTGAAACCTAGCGGCTGTTCCATATAGATATCTTCCTCAAGATATCCATTTAAGAATGCCGTTTTCACGTCCATTTGCCATATTTCATAATCGAAATAGGCTGCAACGGCAAGCAATGTGCGGATGGATTTTAGCATAGCCACTGGGGAAAAGGTATCCTGATAGTCAATGCCTTCGCGTTGACTATAACCTTTTGCCACTAGTCTAGCCTTGAATGTCTCCACATTCCCATCTGCACCAATCTTTCTCTTGAAGATCCATTTACACCCAATAGGTACTATACCTTCTGGTGGATCTACCAAGGTCCAGACTTGGTTTGAGTGCATCGAGTCAATTTCTGACTGCATTGCCTCTAGCCATTTCTCGGAGTCGATATCTGATATCGCCTCGTTGTAGGTTTTGGGATCATCACCATGAGCACCATTACCTACGAGGAACATTTCCTCTACTTCCTCTGAAATAATACCTAAGTATCTTTCAGGGGGACGGGAAAACTCTTTCCGATCTACGAGGTGGAGGAGGTAGTGTTCTTATTGGCTCAACCTGATTTGGTTCCAATTGGTCCTTAGCTCGTTGTACTTGTGAGACTTTCTCATCAAGCTTAATCTGCTTTCCAATGCCGCTATCTTGAATAAACTATTTTTCAAGAAAGATGGCATGTCGACTCACAATCACATTGTGGTCTTCTGGAATGTAGAAATAGTATCCTAATGACTCTTTAGGATATCCTATGAATCGAGCTCTAAAGGACCTAAACTCTAACTTGTCCGCTTGTTGTCTTTTGACATGAGCCGGACAACCCCAAATTCTGAGATGACTCAGACTTGGTTTCTTACCGTGCCATATCTCATACGGTGTGGTAGGAACGGTTTTAGAGGGAACCCTATTCAGTAGATAAATTGAAGTTAACAATGAATGTCCCCAAAGAAAATCAGGGAGGTCTGTGAAGCTCATCATGGATCGAACCATATCCAATAGAGTCCGATTTCTCCGTTCTGAAACCCCGTTGAGTTGAGGTGTTCCTGGTGGAGTCCATTGAGAGACTATGCCATTTTCCTTAAGATAGTCTAGGAATTCCCGGCTAAGGTATTCACCTCCTCGATCTGATCGAAGAACCTTAATGGGTTTTCCAGTTTGTTTTTCTACTTCATGTCTGAATTCTTTGAACTTTTCAAAAGCTTCAGACTTGTGTCTCATAAGATACACATACCCATACCTAGACAGATCATCGGTAAAGGTAATGAAGTAGACAAAATTGCCTCTAGCCGGCACATCAAATGGGCCGCACACATCAGTATGTACTAGGGCAAGGAGATCTGTGGCCCTCTCCCCATGTCCAACAAAAGGGAGTTTAGTCATTTTGCCTTGAAGACAAGATTCACAAGTTGGATATGACTCAAAAGTCAATGGACTCAATAGCCCATTTTTCTCCAATTTGTTGAATCCTATCTTCTGCTATATGACCTAATCTCAGGTGCCATAGATATCTGTCGTTTGGACTATCCCTAGGTCGTTTGGCATTCACGTTTTGCTCGATAGTTAGAAACAGGTACATCAATATGTAGCTGATAAAGACCATTAATAAGGAAACCATTTGCAATTTTATTTCTTTCATAAAGAATGTTACAATGGTCCTTAAAGAAGGTGATCACATAACCTTCTTGTGCTAAGCATGAAACAGAAATCAAATTCCTGCTAGCTGCAGGCACATAATAACAGTCTTTTAAAACTAAGTCTAAACCAGATGGTAATCGAAGAGGGTATGTTCCCACGGCTACTGCAGCAACTCTTGCTCCATTACCGATGCGTAGGATCATGTCTCCATCCCTCAGCCTCCTGCTATCCTCAAGACCCTGCATAGAAGTGCACAGATGAGCACTAGAACCAGAGTCAAGCACCCAACTGGATGCAGAAGAAACCGTAAGGTTAGACTCAATAACGAGCATACCTCCAGAAGGACCTTCCTTCTTGTTCTTCAGGGTGGCCAGGTAAGTAGGGCAGTTCCGCTTCCAATGGCCGTCGCTGTTGCAATGGAAACACTTTCCTTTGCCATCGACCTTCTTCTTCGGTTCTGCCTTCTTCTTCTTTGATCCTTCCACCTTTTGCTTTTTCACAGACTTCTTTTTCTTTCCATAAGACTTTCTTTTGGAAGAAGTCCGTTCCATAGCAAGAACTGAGCCTTTAGAACCTTTCATAGAAAGCTCAGCGGTAACCAGCATATTCATCAACTCGGCCAAGGAATTTTGAAGTTTATGCATGTGGTAATTCATGATGAATTGCCCATATGCATCAGTCAAGGATTGCAGAATAATATCGTTCTGCAGAGTCCAAGTCCAACTTCACACCGAGCTTCTCAAGCTCTTCCATGTCCTTGATCATTGTCAGACAGTGATCTTGGACTGACTGCCCATCACGCATCTTAGCCTTAAAAAGTCATTTCGTGACTTGATATTTGGCTGCGCGACTCTGTTCACCAAACATCTCCTGCAGGTGAGCCAACATTTGGCGAGCAGTCCCGATATCTTCATGTTGGCGCTGGAGCTCATCAGACATCGAGCCCAACATGTAGTATCTGGCCTTATTGTCTTCGTCAATCCATTTTTCCAGAGACGCTCTCTGTTCAGTGGATGGACGAGCTGGTAAGGTGGGAGGGTCCTGGTCCAAAACATGTGTTAACTTCTCTGAACCCAAAACAATTTTGTAGTTCCTGAGCCAATCTTTATAATTGGGTCCAGTCAGTCTATGTGTGTCTAGGATACGTGCCAGTGGGTTGGACGCAGACATTTTCCTGTAGAGAGTCAAAGATTCTAGTTAGATACTGTAATTTTGACTTGACCAATTTGTTTAGGGATTTTATTTTTAAACAAATTAGCTCCCACTATTTTCTCGGATCCCTACACTCCCTCTGTAGAGATGCGAAAATCTCCGCGATTGATGATTTCTAGTGGGTGGTGCGGTCTCACCAACTGACTCATCACCTCACCTAACAGTTATTGGTGATGGGTTAGCCAATGAGTGAACAACTCTTGTTCAATGATTCTCTAATCATGGTGCACCCAAACTTGGTCTCTAATTCATGAATCTCACCGTATCCGGAATATTGATCCACTCCTTAGTTAAGTCAGACCCACCATTTGCATAGACTGGGTTCCTAATTGAGGTCTCTCACCGTATCCGAAATATTGAGCCCAACTCATCCTCCAGCCCATAGCATCCAATGCCTAATAGACATGGTTGCGTCTTCCCGGTGCAACTGAGCCACTGTATCCAGCCGAGAACAATCAACCCCGGGAAGGGCCCGCACATCTACAATGGTGGAAGACCTCAGGACTTAATCTTTTCTTAGGGAGAATTGATTCAGGTCTCATTAAACTAGACTTGGCTTAGTCATAACAATTATGACTAACCTAGTGGCATGGGTCAGCTCGGATTATTGACCACCTCAGATCAGAACTGTGTCAACAGATATGGCCAGGTAAGTGAGACCGGTGGAAGGAATATGCCATTAACTCGCACAAGAACGCATTCAGGTCGAGTAGCTTCCAATTAAAAACCAGTCGGTCGTCTGTGCCAAACTTACCTTAGACACCAAATTGTTGAGTCAGAACCAATTGGGTTAGCCTACAATCCAGACTCTAACCTCTGAGCCTAATTAGGTCTTGCTTGATCGTGACTCGATCTTGACCCAGACTTAATCCTATTAGGCTGGTCAATTTAAGCATTGTTGATCCCATCTAACCAACTCTTGATTCGGTTTGATCAACCGCTTAGACCTAATTGAGCTACCCAAGCCCGAACCCAGTATTATGAATATGTCTTAGATCTGAAATTCTCAATTTTAGACCTAATTAATATTCCATAAACTTAATTCTTAATTAAGTTGGGTTCATAAACAAAATATGCACAATAAATCCTAGGGTTTCAGGATCTAGGGTTTTGCAGAAAGTAAGTTTTGGGTTTCTGATTAAGGACGAACACGCAGCACCCCTACACATCATAAGAACACCCCATCGAATGGGAAGAGAGGGCCTTTAAACCCTTCTTCGTTCTTATGACCGGACGGCCAAGAGGAACGCCTTAATCAGGAACATTCAATACTACAAAACAGTTTTAGATCTATATCATATATCTCATATACAAATTAGATCTAATCATGGCATATTTTGCATACATCTCATGTATCAAATCATGCATATTTTCAGATCTAAATTATCTCATAATAATCTAAAAAATTAGATTTAAATTGATCTAATCAAAATAAATTCTAATCTAGACAATTATGTAGAACTATTCTACAACTAGTCTAGACATGCATCAATCATATCTCATATGATATTTAAAATTAAATAATTTTTATTTGCTATTTATTTAGATGTTATTATAACACTTATAATATCAAAAAATAGTAAATAAAAGATCTAAAATATGATTTAATCAGATTAAATCAAAGACATGCAAGAACTATTCTATAGAACTATTCTATTCTTAGAACTAGTCATGCATATCTTCATAATCTTAGATCCAAATCATTTAATTTTAATTTTTTCTGATTTCAGATCTGATCACATCTCATGTGACATCTGAAAATCACTTTATTTTCTAATTAAAATAAATTTAAAATCAGATCTAAACAATTTTAGAACCATGGCTCTGATACCAGTTGAAGGGAAATCCTGATTTCCCGGACCAGGTTCGTTCAGATCTGATCAGATCAAGAGATATATTTCAAAAATTTTTCTCTTAGATCTGTATCAGATCTTGGGATGCTTTCAGATCTGAATTCTTATTTATTTAATAAAAATTAAAATAAAATAAGATAAATTAAATCAAATTTAATTTACCTGAATTTGGGTAATCCTATTACCCTGTTGATGATCCTGTTTGCAGCGGAAGGTTCTGGATCTAAGCCACGCAAGCGCCTGGCCTCTACCGGTATCCACTCGGGCTGGATCTGGAGATCCTCTTCTTCTCTATCACACCTCCAAAAATCAGATCTGGATCTGATCTGGAGGATCTTCAAAACTCCTTTTGAAGATCTGCAGTCGTCCTTTTGCAGCAGCGCAGCCTTCTTGCTTTTGATCGCCTTTCCTTGATCTAAATCGCACCAACCAAATCCAAAACACTTTTGGACGTGGAGAGCAAGGGGAGATGAGAGTATGGCGTGGAGAAAGGGGAGAGAGGCAGCCTTGGGGCGTGGGAAGATTGCTTCTTGATTATTTCTTAATTATTTTTTCACTTGGGCGCAGGGTCTCTATATTATAGACTAAGCGTGATCCAACTCCTCTTCCTCCCAACCAATCACAACCCTTTGTGAAATCAGATCTAAATCTGATTGGTGGGAATTAGAGTCCCCTGGATTCCTCCTTAGAGGGTGCCTAAGACCAGTCAAACTGGATTCTTAGAAGAACTCTCATTGGAATCCAAAAGGGAGATGGAGTCCTTGTCCAACAAGGACTCCTAGGCGCCTCCTACTTGGGCTCACGCCACCCTTGGCGTGCGCCCTTCTCCTTGCCAGGTTCTGGCAGGGGGACAAGGCCCCCACCAGCTCTCCAATAGGTGCATGACATGTGGTCAAAAGTCAAAGGGTCAATGGTCAACGTTTGACCAGTCAAAGGTAGACTTTTGACCAAAGTCAAAGAACAAGAAATGGCAGGTGACCAAAAATGGCAGGTAATGTCTTACAAATAAGACAACCTATTCTGACTTGGACAACCTCCAGTCAGACCATATGAAGGCCTCTGATTGAGCACAAACTCCTTTGGCTCAGTCAGGACAACTTATTTATGATAGTAAAAGAAGAACGTTAGGTTCAATCGAGTGCTAGCACGATTTCCTTGAACCTAATTGAATCTCATTCAGATCAATTGAACTAGATCAGTTCAATTGATGATCACCAGATTCAAACCCTTGTTTGTGTGACCCAGTTAGGTTCAGTTCTGTATGGTAATGGGATATGTCATGATCTCTATCATCGACATCATCGAAACTCCTTTCGATGGATCAGAACTCTTCTGATTCGAACAGCTAGAATGATCGATCATCTAAATCATTCTAATTGCTCCCAAAATCCACCAGTGACACCTAGCAGTATATGGTGGCAACCCATCAGAGCTGAATGCGAACCTCTTGGTGCAGCTACCTGTGTGATTAAGTTCTTCTATCTTGAGCCCCGATCAGATTAGGGTTAAGGTGAACTCGTCAAACCCTAGTCTCTGTCATATGATGTAATCATTCGATTCGAGTCCAATGTGAAAATCTAAATAGAAACTCTTTCTATTATTTCACTCTGCCATGGCCATGGGCTTCTGGACTTGATTCTCATGATCATCATAGGGCTACTCCTCTACCACCGAGGTAGATAGATTCCCATCTTGATGCAATCCAGTTCCTACAATGAACATGCTCATAGCCAACATACACCTCAGGGTTCCATATGGCTAGGAGACCGAGTAATGGTGTAGTCAAACTATAACACCCTCAAGGTGAACTGCCGATGCATCTCAGGTCAAAGAACCAGACACACTACTGCAGCATCGAGTCAGTCATTGACGAGAAGGTAGACTCCCTAATGACTACTCGAGGTGGTCACGCTCAGTGCCCTCGTTCTCTAACGAGTACCTGTACTCTCGCTCCGGTGTCTCCACACCGTAGACTCAAGACTCATCTACTAAAGAGAAGCGATCGTACACCAACCTTCCGGATCAATCACCATCCTCGTGATGATCCTATGGTCGGGAGCTTTTATGAGTTAATAATGATTATTCATGTCTAAAATTTTCAACTCTTGAAAATATGAATTATCATTACCATTAACTCAAAGGATGTATCACAGACACTAAATACACATGTGTGATAGAAAATAACCCATTTATTAATTATAGTCAAAATTATAATTTTGCCCCTAGAAGTGTATTACAAGTGTCAGCCAATTCTGGCCATTGACTTTCGAGTCATATCTGATTTATGAATTATGCCTTCATGGAAAAATGACCAAGCTTCTTTTTGTAGGATATGGGGAAAGGGCCACAGACCTACACATCCTAGTACACATAGATGTGTGCGGCCTATTTGATGTACTAGCCAGGGATAATTTTATCTACTTCATCACCTTTATCGATGATCTATCTCAGTACTGATATGTGTATTTGATGTGACATAAGACTGAAGCTTTTGAAAGATTCAAAAAATTTAGACTTGAAGTAAAAAAATAAATAAAAAAACCCATTAAGATTCTTTGATCAGATCAAGAAGGTGAATATCTTAGTCGAGAATTTTTAAACTATCTTAAGGATAATGGCATAGTCTCTCAATGGACTCCATCTGGAATACCTCAACTCAACGAGATTTTAGAACAGAGAAATCGGACTTTATTAGATATAGTCCGATCCATGATGAGTTTCATGGATCTTTCTGAGTTTCTTTAGGAATATAGTCTTATGACTGCTATATATTTATTGAATAGAATTTTTTCTAATACCATTCCTACTACACCACATGAGATATGGCATTGTAAGAAATCAAGTTTGAGTCATCTCAAAATTTGAGATTATTCGACCCATGTCAAGAGACAATAGGCGGATAAATTAATGTCTAAGTCCTTTAGAGCTCAGTTTATTGGCTATCCTAAAGAGTCCTTAGGATATTATTTCTATCTTTCGAAAGATCACAATGTGATTGTGAGTCAACATGCCATCTTTCTTAAAAAATAGTTTATTCTAGATGATGGTATCGGAAGATAGATTAGACTCAAGGAGAAAGTCTTCAATGAGAAACAAGCTAAGGAACCTATGGAACCCAATCAGATTGAGCCAACTCAGACACTACCTCCTCCATCTTGTAGATCAAGTATAATTTTCTATCCTCTTGAAAGGTACTTAGATACTATCTCAGAATATGTAGAGAAAATATTTCTTACAGGAAATGAGGTTCATGGTGATGATCCCAAAATCTGTGATGAGATGATATCAGATATCGACTTTGAGAAATGGTTAGAAGCAATGAAATCAGAGATTGACTCAATACATTCGAACCAAGTCAGGACCTTGGTAGATCCACCAAAAGGTATAGTTCCTGTTGGGTGTAAATGGATCTTCAAGAGAGAGATACTTGTTGGGTGTAAATGGATCTTCAAGAGAGAGATAGGTACTGATGGAAATATAGAGACATTCAAAGCAAGGCTCATAGTTAAAGGATATAGTCAGTGCGAAGGCATTGACTATCAGGATACTTTTTTGCCAGTAGCCATGCTCAAATCCATCCGTACATTGCTTACTATTGCATTCTATTTTGATTACGAAATATGGTAGATGGGCATGAAAACAGTATTCTTAAATGGATATCTTGAGGAAGATATCTATATGGAACAGCCACTAGATTTTATATCCAATGATGATGATCACAAGGTATGCAAGTTGCAAAGGTCTATATATGGACTTAGCAAGCATTTCAGAGCTAAAATGTTCATTTTAATGATGTAATCAAATCATTTGGATTCATCAAGAATGAGAAGGAGCCCTGTATTTTCAAAAAGGTCGGTGGAAGCACTGTTGTCTTCCTCATACTATATGTGGATGACATCCTCCTAAGTAAAAATGATATTTTCATATTGACAACAATCAAAATATAGTTGTCTAAGGAGTTCTTTATGAAAGATCAAGGAGAGGCATCCTTTATTCTAGGAATTAAGGTCTATAGAGATAGACCTAAAAGGATGCTAGGTTTCTCACAAAAAATGTACATAGAAGAAGTGTTGATGAGGTTTAGAATGGAAAACTCCAAGAGGGGTTTAGTACCTTTTAGACATGGCATTCATTTCTCCAAGAAGATGTGCCCAAGTACACCTGAGGAGATTGAACGCATGAGCAAGATCCCTTATGCTTCGATAATAGGGATCCTCATATATGCCATGCTATATACACGATCTGATATTGCCCATGCTATGAGTATCATGAGCAGATATCAGTTGAATCCAGGCGAAGAGCACTGGACTTCTGTGAAATGTATCCTTAAGTACTTGAGAAGGACTAAGAATATGTTTCTAGTTTTTGGTAATGAAAAACTTTGAGAAGGATCATCAGCTCTAAAAGGGATCGGTTAATGTTGTGGGAGGGTCTTCTTCTGGTCAATCTTTTAAGAAAGAAAAGAAGAATAAGAAAAAAAAGAATAAGAAGGTGTAGTCGCATGTTGGCACATCTGCATAGGATTAGACCAAGAAGCGCAAGCCCAACCAGAGCTAGGCGGAGTGCTTCTTTTGCAAGAAGCAGGAGCACTGGAAGAGGAATTATTCTCAGTACATTGCCTTCCTGGACCCGAACAAGCCAAGAAAGAAGCAAGTAGTTGCTGGACAAGGTAATTATATGATAACACCTTACAACTTCTTAATTTATGATACTACTGCCTGGGTATTGTTAGATGTGTGCTCTAGAAGCCAGATTGGCAAAACACTTGTAATACAATTCTAAGAACAACTTTATAATTTTCATAATAAATTAATAAAATGATTATTTTCTATTATAGTAAGTATTTAAAATATTTGTGATATATCTTTTGAGCTAATGGTAATGATAATTCATATTTTCAAGAGTTGAAAATTTAAGACATGAATTTTTATAATTAACTCATAAATTGCTCTCGATCGTAGGATCATCATGAGGATGGTGATCAATCTAGAAGGTTGGTGTACGATTACTTTCTTAGGATAGATGTATCTTGAGTCTATGGTATGGTGACATCGGAGCAAGAGTACAGGTACTTATTAGAGAATGAGGAAATTGAGCGTGACCACCTTGAGTAGTCATAAGGAAGTCTACCTTCTTGTCGATGATTGGCTCGATGCTGTAGTGGTGTGTCTGATTCTTGAACCTGAGGTGCATCGATAATTTATCTTGAGGGTGTTATAGTTTGACTATACCATAACTTGATCTCCTAGCCTTTTGAAATCCTGAGATGTATGTTGGCTATCACATGTTCATTATAGGAATTGAATTGCACCAATAGGAGATCTACCTACCTCGGTAGATGAGAAATAATCCTATGATAATTTTGAGATTGAGTCCTTAAGCCTATGGCCATGGCAGAGTGAAGATGATAGAAAGAGTTTCTATTAGGATTTCATATCAGACTTGAATCAAATGATTAATTCCCTTGATGGATTTTGGGTTTGACGAGTTCACCTTAACCCTAATCCAATCGGAGCTCAAGATAGAAGAACCCAATCACATAGGTAGCTACTCCAAAAGATTCATTTTTAGTTCTGATGGATTGCCACCATATGCTGCTAGGTGTCACTGGTGGATTTTGGGATCAATTAGAATTATTTTAAGGATTGATCATTCTAATTATATGAATCAGAAGAGTTCTGGTCCATCGAAAGGTGTTTCGATGATGTCAATGATAGAGATCGTGATATATCTTATTACCATATGGAATTGAACCTAACTAGATTACATAAATAAGGGTATGGATCTGGATGTCATCAATTGAGCTACCCCAATTTGATTGATTTGGATTAGATCTAATCAGGTTCAAGGTAATCATGCTAGCACACGATTAAGCCTGGCTTTCTCTTTCTGCAACCTTTCTGATTCATCGTAACCAAGTTAAATTTGATTTTACTTATTCTTGTATCTTGATTAGATTTATTTTTATCTAACTAAAATAAGTCTAGGTCAAATTAATTGTAGAAATTAAATCCATTCCTAGTGCAATTGGACTAGGATCAAAATTTGATCCAATTGAGAGAATTAAGGGTCACCTGATCAGATCTTTCTAGAAAATTCTTTAGAAATTCTCTTGATTTAATTTCTAGATATGTGATAGGGCTCAAGTCATGCTATGGGTGTGCCAAATTTTTTGATTTATGGTGGTGGTTTGACTGAGTTTTGATAGATTTTGATTTGGATTAAACTCTTGAGGGAAGAGTCCTAGGCATAATGGACTCTTCCTTATCTACTCATGTCGCCTACATTTTGAATCAATTTTGATGACAAAACTAGATGGGATATGGGTTTTCACATGGAGAATAATCCCTAGAGTCCTAATGATCAAATAAGTTGGTTATTTGGTCAAAGAGGGACTCTATGTGGCATTGGGTTTAGGAAACCTTTCTCATGCCATTGTAGAGAGATTGCACAAAATATTTTCCATGCCCAAAGGAGCTGGCCCTCTGATATCTCACACCACCTCTATCCTCTCTCTCCCTCTCCTCTACATGCCTAAAAAGTTAGGCACAAATTTGAGAAGAAAGTCCAAGGTTTTTGGTGCAAGATTCAGGATCAACATGATGGTGTTTATGGGATGGATGGGCTACCTTCAGAAATAGTTTTGAAGGATCTATAGATTAGATTCAGATCTGATCTTTGGAGAAGGGATTCATGAGAAGAAGTCATTCAGATCCTATTTGAGTGAATATCAGTAGAGGCTAGAAAAATGCATGGCTCCTTCCAGAACCTCAAGAACGATCAGGATCATCATAGGATAATTAGATTACCAAACAAGATACTTGAAATTAAATTTGATATAATTTTATTTTAATTTTTAATATCAG
The DNA here is from genome assembly GCA_006176705.1 of Cocos nucifera. Taxonomy (NCBI): domain Eukaryota; kingdom Viridiplantae; phylum Streptophyta; class Magnoliopsida; order Arecales; family Arecaceae; genus Cocos; species Cocos nucifera. The sequence continues at coordinate 111,267 of QRFJ01001147.1, forward strand.
ATTACCATGATCAGATCTCAGAATTCCTAGATCTGATCGGATTGTAGAGATTTTTGTAGAAAAATCCATCTCAGATCTGATCAAATCTAGATGATCCTATGGTGAAAAATTAGATTTTTCTTCAGGTATTAGATATCGGAAGCCCTTATCATATATATAATTTGATGCAGGATTTGTAGGTCAGTGGAAGATTTGGTGAAGATAAGAGATTCCTGAATGTTAGAGATAGAAGACAAGTTCCAGTTTTAGCTTTAGGAATCATGAACCTTGTAATCAATTCTTATAGAGTTATTCTTAGTGATTGTCACTTTTGTCCAAGTTTTTTATTGAATATAATTTCTGTAAGCCTTTTAGCCAAGAACATTTATCAGTTTTCAATAAAAAAAAATTTATAATAACATTTTGAATGGTGTTACAGTTTATGTTGGATAATTAAATAACAAAATTTATCTATTATCATAGCCTATTAATGTAGTCCAAACCTCCGATAAACATCCTAAAATAGACGAAGTATCAGATGTCTATCTTTGGCATTCTAGACTAGGTTGCATCAATAAGAATAGAATAAATAGATTGGCTCAAGAAGAAATTCTTAAGATCAATGATTGTGAATCACTACCGACCTATAAGTCCTATCTTATTGGGAAGATGACCAAGTCACCTTTTATTGGAAAGGATGAACGAGCTAGTGAACTCCTGAGTCTAGTAATACTGATGTATGTGGACCCATGAGTACAAGTGCTAAAGATGGATATTTTTATTTCATAACCTTCATAGATGACCTATCGAGGTATTGATATGTCTATTTGATAAAGCATAAGTTGGAGTTGTTTGAAATATTCAAACTATTCCATACTGAGCTAGAAAAGTAAATTGAAAAGAGTATTAAAACTCTTCGATCTGACCGAGGAGGTGAGTATCTTTCTAGTGAATTTTAGATATATCTTGGAGAGAATGAAATTCGCTCCCAATGGACTCCTTTTGGAACACCACAGCATAATCGTGTGTCCAAAAGGAGGAATCGGATTCTATTGGACATGGTTCGATCTATGATGAGATTTGCCGGTCTGCCAATCTCCCTCTAAGGATATGCACTTGAGTCAGCTTGTTATATTCTAAATATGGTACCAAGTAAGTCTGTTTTCAAAACACCATATAAGATATGGATAGGGCGTAAGCCAGTACTCTCACACCTTAGGATTTGGGGGTGTCTGTTAGGAATATGCGCTCTTCCTACATGGATCGACGTGGCCGTTGGTGATTAGCCAAGCAATAAGAACGTACTTCTCAGAGATTTATGCGGAAGCACGATCAAACAAATAAAAAAAATATAGAAGAAGAGAAGAAGAGATTTCCAGGAGAAAAGAGCTTTTATTCAGTATATTTCAGCACTATAACAACCTTGACCTATTTTTAGTATATATACTTTACAAAGGGTCAAGTCCAAGCTCATAGAAAAACTCTCCAAAACCAAACAACCCACGTATATAAAATAATAACCCATGAAAACTGAGCCGGCTAACCTGCAACTAGGTCGACTCAGTCCCAGACTGAGCTGGCCCAATTGTGTACCATGCCAATAGCTCAAAAATACTGCTTTCTATCTAGATTTTTCTCTGAGACCTAGCCGACCCAGTCCTGGACTGAGCCGACCTAGTTTCCAACTGAGCCAGCTCAGTCTCAATATGAGCCGGCCCAGTTTTTGAACTTTGCTATTGAGGTTGATTCTTCTTCCGGCTCGCTCCTATCTTTCCATGACCTATCTTCTCATATTTCCAAGACTTGGGAGTGCCACTTTTGAGCTCACATTCTCCACCTTGGTGCTTCCAAGTTCTTGTGAACTTATCTCTTCTCAACAAATCCATCCGTGCCACACATCTCTAAAAGCTATCTCTGAGGAGTACCTTCATGAGTGCATCAGACTGATTCTTCTTAGTATGGACCTTCATTAGTTCCACTTCACCTTCCTCCACTAGCTCTCTGATCTTATGGTACCTCACATCTATATGCTTTGTACGCATATGATAGACTAGGTTCTATGCCAACAGAGCACTCTGACTATCACTGAATAGTGTAATCTTGGTCTACTCCACCCCCAACTCATCAATCAGCCTCCTAAGCCAAAGGGCTTCCATTGCAGCCTCCATTATCCCAATGTACTCAGCCTCTATGGTAGACAAGGCCATGATTGACTGAAGGGTTGATCTCCAAGACACCGGTCCACCATATACATAGAAGAGGTATCCAGTAGTAGACCTCCTTGTATCAAAATCACCAGCATAATTTGCATCAACAAATCCTTCCAGAGGACCTGAACCTTCACACATCTTCACAGATTGTTCTCCAAATCCTCCCGACTGCCTATCAAACACCAAACCATAATCCCTTGTTCCATATAGATATCTCAATATCTATTTCAATGCTTTCCAGTGTTCCTTCCCAGGGTTAGCCATGTATCTACTAACCGTGCTCACTGCATGTGCTATATCTGGTCTACAGCACACCATAGTGTACATCACACTATCTACAGCATTTGCATAAGGGACTCGTTCTATGTACTCTCTCTTCTCCTCTGATTGGGGGCACTGTAACTTGGAGAGAGACATATGGCTCGGTAATGGCGTCTTTATAGGTTTGGCCTTCTCCATCCCAAACCTCTCTAGAACCTTCTGGACGTACTTTTCTTGTGACAAATGGAGCACTCCTTCGCACCTATCTCAGCAAATCTTCATTCCAAGAATTTTCTTAGCTGGACCCAAATCTTTTATCTCAAATTTAGATGATAATGCCTTTTCAACCTTTTCACAGCATCCATGCTTCTACTAGCTATGAGCATATCATCTACATACAGTAACAGGTATAGGGCATCCTTTTCATCTACATTCTTGACGTATATACAACAATCATGTTCACATCTGCTGAAACCCAGGCTCAAAACAAAGCTATCAAACCTTCGATACCACTGACGAGGGGATTGTTTCAAGCCATATAAAGACTTCCTTAGTAAACACACCTTTTCTTCCTATCCCATCTTCATGAAATCATCTGGCTGCTTCATGTATATTCTTTTCTCCAAAGTCCCATGAAGGAAGATTGTCTTCATGTCCATCTGTTCCAATTTCATGTTTTGCTGTGCCACCAGTGATAGCAAAACTCGAACAGATGTATGACGCACCACAATAGAGAAAATTTCTGTATAGTCAATCCCTTCTCTTTGTGAGCATCCCTTTGCTACCAGTCTTGCTTTGAATTTGTCTCCACCTTATTCTGAAGGTGCTTCTTTCTTTGTGAACATCCACTTTGAGCCAATAAGTCGAGCACCCTCTGGAAAATCCATCAGCTGTCATGTCTGATTCTTCTCAAGTGCTTTCATCTCCTCCATCATGGCCTACATCCATGAATCATGATCCTCACTCTCCATGGCCTCTGCATAACTCTCTGAATCTCCATTAGCAGTGATGAGTGCATAGGAGATAACCTCATCAATGCCATATTTAATCGATCTCCTAATAGTATACTGGGGCTTGTGCAAAGCCACTCCCACTAGCACATCTCTGCTTGATGTCTGTGGCTGCTCCTGCACATCTATCTAAACTGCCAGCCCTCCATGCTGATTTTTAATCTGAGATAATACTTTTCTGTCTAGCTCCACCTTAATAGGAATACTCCTATAAGTGGATGTAACCTGCATGCCATCATTTTCTGACTGGCCACCACTGTTCACCTCTATTTCTCTAGTTCCATCTATCCCAGACCTCCTCAAGATACTCTTTTCATTAAAGATAATGTCCCTACTAATCACTGACTTTCGTGCCTGAGAGTCCCACAGTAGGTATCCCTTGACTCCTTATGGATATCGTATGAATGTCATCTTTTGAGATTTTGGATCCAATTTGCTCCTCTCGGTTGCCTCCACATGTGCATAGGCTGTGCAACCAAAAACTTTCAGGTGGCCAAGCTCCACCTTCTTCCCACTCCAAGCCTCCTCTAGAATGCCTCCTTTTAGCTTATAATAAGGAGACCTGTTCATAAGAAAGCAAGAAAAAGTTAGAGCATCACCCCAAAAGGACTTTGGGAGTGATGTCTGCAACCTCAAACTTTGTGCCTTCTCAATCAGTGTCTGGTTCATCCTCTCCATGACACCATTCTGCTAGAGAGTCATCCTCACCGTGTAATGGCATTTGATGCCATTTTCCTCATAGTACCTCCTGAACTTCAGGCTAGTATACTCCCCTCCATTGTCCGACCTTAGATACTTCACCTATCTTCCTGACTACTCTACTTCAGCTCTCCAGGCTCTGAATCGGGCAAACATCTCTGACTTTTTTTTAATCAGATAAACCCACACCTTCCTTGAGAAATCATCAATGAAAGTAACAAAGTATTTTGTCCTACCTCTAGCTGATACAGGAGCTAGTTTCCACACATCTGAGTGCACTAAATCCAGCACTCCCTCGCTGCGCTTGGTACTTTTGGCAAACATCACCCTATGCTATTTGCCAAAGATGCACGGCTCATAAAGATCTATGCCCTCCTTCTTCAGGGCTGGGATCATACCTCTTCTGCTTAGTTCATGAGCCCACGGTCACTCATATGACCCATCCGATAGTATCGTAGCGATATAAAATCTGCTCCTCCTTTGTCGTTGCTAGCACCTTTGCACTATCATTTACCACTGAGCCTTCCATTCTATAAAGATTGTTGTTTAGTCTTCTACCTCTTATCACCACCAAAGGTTTCTTGAAAATTTTTAGACATCCACTCTCAGCCTGGCTACTAAAAGCATAATCCTGCTCGTCCAAGTAGCCCAAAGAAATCAAATTCTTTTTCAACTCCGATACATGCCTGATATTTGATAATGTATGAATAATCCCATCGTACATCTTCACCCTGATAGAGCCAATTCCAACTACTTTGCATGGGTGATCATCTCCAAGGCTGACACTTCCACCATCGGCCTTCTGATAGGTAGCAAACTACTTCCGATGAGAAGTATAGTGGTGCAAGCATGCTGAATCTAATATCCACATAGTATCGCACTCTATTGATCCATTTGATACAACTAGCAGGTCTTCTCCACTGCTCACAGAAGCTGTATCATCTCTCTTACTGGTCTTTCCGTTTTCTTATCTTAAAAGGGGATAATCTCTTCTCAGGTGTCCAAACTGATGACATTTACAACATTTCAATGTCATCTTCCTCTGATTGTGAGACTTTGACCTACCCTTGGATTTTCCTCTTGTCTTCTCCTTTGATCTTTCCTATCTTTCATTCACAGTCAAGATCTCAGACTTAGGATCTCCCTTGTAGATCTTCTCCCTTTGCTCATTTGATCTGAGCACACCAACAACCTCTTCATAGTTTTGGGTCTTCTTCCTATAAACTAAAGTTGTTATGAGATCATCATACGAACCTGGGAGAGAACTACTAGCAGCAATGCCCGATCCTCCTCATCGATCTTCACATCCAAATTTATCACCTCAGAACACACCTGATTGAATCTTTGGATATGCGTAAAAAGATCTTCGTCTTTGGGCATCCTCAGACTATACAGCTGTTTCTTCAACCACAGCTTGTTCGTCATGTTCTTCCCCATATATGTGTTCTCCAGTCTCTCCCAGAGCCCCTTTGTCATAGTTTTTGTGCAAACTTTGGGCAAAATTCGATCAGCCAAGCACATCCAAATTATGCTAAAAGCAATTTTCTCCAACTCTTTCCAATCCTCAGCACTAATCTTTTTCAACCTTTCTTTTGTCAAGACCTTGTAGATCCTCTACTGAACCAACAAGTCCTTTACTCTTTACTGCCATAGAATAAAGTTCCTCTTGCCGTCGAACTTATCAAAATCCACCTTGAATCCATTTGATCCCATGACTTTAGAAAAGTTAAGAATAAATCCCTAACACCCTTCACGATCTCATACACCAGCAAAACTACCCTTCAAAGAAGAACTAACTAGCCCTAGATTCTCTTTCCAAACTTTTGTATCACCGTTCCTCCATGTAAACAATCTCACCTCAATCTAGAGACAACCACGAAGCAAACTAGAAGTTTTAGGATAAAACCTGGTGCAATAGATCTTGGATGTAGTAAATCTTAGGTGTCTTCCTTCCTTCCACCCAACATTGCTCTGATACGAAATGTTGGGAATATGCGCTCTTCCTATATGGATCGATGTGGCCGCTGGTGATTAGCCAAGCAACAAGAAAGTACTTCTCAGAGATTTATGCAGAAGCACGATCAAACAAATCAAGGAATAGAGAAGAAGAAAGAAGAGATTTCCTGGAGAAAAGAGCTTTTATTCAGTATATTTCAGCACTATAACAATCTTGACCTATTTTCAGTATATATATACTTTACAAAGGGTTAAGTCCAAGCTCATAGAAAAACTCTCCAAACCCAAATAACTCACGTACATAAAATAATAACCTACGAAAACTGAGCTAGCCCAGTTTCAGACTGAATCGGCTAACCTATGACTGGGTCGGCTCAGTCCCAGACTGAGTCGACCCAGTTGTGTACCATGCCAATAGCCCAAAAATACTACTTTCTATCTAAATTTTTCAATGAGACCTAGCCGATCCAGTCCTGGACAGAGATGATCCAGTTCCCAACTGAGCTGGCTCAGTCTCAATATGAGCTAGCCTAGTTTCTGAACTTTACTATTGAGATTGATTCTTCTTTCAGCTCGCTTCTATCTTTCCATGATCTATCTTTTCATATTTTCAAGACTTGGGAGTGCCACTTCTGAGCTCACAGTGTCTGGCTTATGTTAAATATTTAGTAATGGACAAGCTTGAACCTAGGTCTGATAAGTGTAGCTTTATAGGATACCTAAAAGAGACCAAAGGATATTACTTCTACCTAGCTGATGAACAAAAGATATTTGTCAGCCTTAAGATAGTCCTTGTAGAAAAGAAGTTTCTTGGTGAAGGGACTAATGCCTCTAAGGTCGAACTTGAGAAAGTTCGATAGGTGGAAGAACCGATACAAATAGCTGAACTTGAATTGAATTTGATTCGATCAGACTTGAAGCCTACCGACCCTGCACCCTTAAGGCAATCTGTAGAGTACCACATCAGCTGAATAGATACTATGATTTTTTTATCCAAAATGATGATCCTATCGAACTCGATGAGAATGATGAGGATCCGATCACCTACATGGATGTGATATAAGGATCCAACTCTGAAAAATGGCTTGAGAACATGAAATTTGAAATGGAGTCCATGAAGGTTAACGATGTATGGACATTAGTTGATCCACCCAAAGGGATAAAATCCATAGAGTGTAAGTGGATCTTCAAAAGAAAAAGAGGTGCAGATGGGAAGGTGGAGACCTATAAAGCCTGTTTGATTGTCAACGGATATCATCAATGCTATGGTATAGACTATGATGAGATGTTTTCTTCTGTGGTAATGCTCAAATCCATTCGGATCATGCTTGCGATAGCTGCGCATCTAGACTATGAAATCTGGCAAATGAATGTGAAAATAGCTTTCCTAAATGGAAAGTTGGCTGAAGAGGTGTGTATGATACAATCTGAAGGTTTCACATCGATAGATGAGTCTAAGGCATGCAAGCTTCAAAGATTAATTTATGGATTGAAGCAAGCATCTCAGAGTTGGAACATACGTTTTGATAGGATGATCAAGATGTATGGCTTCATTAATAATGAAGAAGAGCCCTACATATATAACTGAGCTAATGGTCCAGCAGTTGTGTTCCTCATTTTGTATGTGGATGACATTCTCTTAATCAGGAATGATGTTCCTGCATTATAAGAAAAAAAGATCTGGCTATCATCATAATTCTCCATGAAGGATCTAAGAGAAGCTTTCTACATCTTAAGGATGAAGATCTATAAAGATATATCTAAAAGGTTGCTTGGGTTGTCCCAGTCTACATATATTGATACCGTACTGAAGAGGTTTAGCATAAAAAATTTAAAAAATGGCTATCTATCGATAGGCCATGAAATTTCTCTCTCGAAGAAGCATTATCCGATAATACATCAAGAGAAAGAGCATATGAGTAGAATTCCATATGCTTTGATAGTAGATTCTATTATGTATGTAATGACATATACACAATTAGATGTGGCATACTCACTAGGGGTAGTGAGTAGATACCAATCTGATCTAGGAGAGAACCACTGAAAGGTTGTTAAAATCATTCTGAAGTATTTGAGAAATACATAGGACCAATGGCTTGTTTATGGCGAATCGGACTTGAAACTTACGAAATTTGCAGACTCTAATTTCTTGTCTAATCATGATGACAGTAAGAGTGTGTCGGGGTATGTGTTTACTCTTAATTATGGAGTAGTCTTTTGAAAAAGTTTCAAGTAGCATACCATAGCTGATTCAATGTGCGAGATGGAGTATGTTGCTGCATCAGATGCTGCTAAAGAAGTGATTTGACTGAAAAAATTCATCACTGAGCTTGGAGTAGCACCCTTTCTTAATGGTCTAGTTCTGCTCTTTAGTGACAGCTCTAGAGCCATAGCTCAGGTGGAGAAATCGAAGGCACACTAGTGGATGAAGCATATTCTGTGCCATTTTCACCTTGTCTGAGAGATCATGGATTGAGGTGACGTTGATCTTTAGAAGATCGACAGAAAGGAGAACCTAGTCGATCCATTCACTAAAGTCATTGCGATGAAAGAGTTTGATGACTTCAAGTCGAAGATGGGTACGTGATACTGCACCGATTGGCTTTAGGCAATGTGGAAGATTATTGGGAATAGTATTCCAAAGTCAATCATCAACCTATTGATGATTAAGTTATTTAATATAATTATATATAAATTATTAATTTAATAAAAGTTATTTTGACTTTTTTATCATAAATCTTTCATCTTCTAATGAACTCTCGTCTGTTGTGATAAAGTCCTTAGGACTATATAGAATCGACAAAGAAGGATTTATTGTTTAGTCCTTAAAATAGTTTGTGATCAAATGCTACGTTGTTATCATGGATGATAATATTTATCGAGTATAGGTTGTTGTGTGCCATATAGGTTGGTTGTCCTCTTAACCAAGGAGTGTGGAGACACTGGTATGGCATGCAGGTGAGATGTAGGGGTACATCTGCACTGAACGTGCCCAACTTTAGTGCTTTTCTACTATCAAGGATTGCTCTGATGGAATATGGGCATAAGTATCTTTTTGATCTGAGATCACCATGGTGACTTCCAAGTAACTTACTGTGCTTTGGTGCCGGACTACTTGAATTTCTAATTCAGTGATGGAAGATTTTTGGATACAGGCAAGTACTTGAGGAGTCAATGCATGAGTCAAGATGTGACTGATCACTCCTGGTCATAGGAGCTATGTTTAATAGTCTTTCAATTTAGCAAAGCCTTGGTCAGGATAGTTCTAGTGAGGGATCACAGGACTAATTGCTTTGAGATACGATTTGGATATATCTTCCAGAATTGACAGTTAAACCTCGAGTCATCCTATGCACAGAAGTCAAAGAGATGTATTATGCGGTAACCATATTCATGTAGGTTCTAAATATTATAATTGCAGTATTTGGCCTATCCAAAAGTTGGTTACCATTGCTAGATGGTCACTTCAATTAGTACAGAAAATTGACTTTTATGCTACCGACTTAGATTTGAACCTGTGGGGTCAAACACACTAGACATTCCTACCCGATCTAAGATTGGTCAAGAGATGTTTAATTAGTGATTTGATTACTAATTAACTCAATTTGGTTGAGTGATTATTTTTGGATCAAGACCAATTGAATTGGATTCATTTGGATTTGATCCAATTAGGTTATAAGATGATTTAATCGTCTAGGAGGTTTAATCCTTGATTTGATCAGGAGTTTGGCTTGATTAATTCTTAATTTTATTATGATTTAACTAAGCCTAATAAAGTCTAAATAAGTTAGGTTTATTCTGATCTAATTAGGCCTAACCAATTTGGATTGCATTGGTTCAATTGGATGTCAAACGTAAGACTAGTTTAACTAGTCTTCCCATGTGCCACATCACCCTTTGACTTATGCCTTTTGATCTCCATGACAAAGAGGTTTCTCATAAATTTTTTTCCATGCAAGGGAGGGCGTCTGTTCTCCCTTCTCACGTGCTATAAGGATTGGCTTCATCTGGTTATCAATTGAATTCGTATGTGATTTGAATTTCAATAGATAACCACTTGATCTAAACCACTTCCTCATGCCTCCTTTGTTTATGTGCATCTATAAAATATCTAATTTTATGGACGTGCAAAAGAAGGGGGAAGAAAAGTGAGAACATCGAGAGATCAGAGAAGAGAAAGTCTCTTCTCTATGTGCATGAGAAAAACTAGAAAATAGAAAGTACTAGGCAGAAAGGGTTTTGGGTGAGTGCATATCCTAGAATCTATCTAGAGTTTGGGATATAGATCTATGAGTTACGAGGGTCGTGACTTCATAGATCCTAGTGGAAGACCTCCACTTCATCATCTTCTATGTTCATCGGGGTCGAAGCATCCAAAGACCCCATGAAGAAGATCAAAGGAGTTTGATCTACATCAGCAATAAAGGTTTCTACAGAGCTAGCACTTAAGAGGAACTGATCAAGATCAGGATCTCGTGTGGATTACCCATGGAGGATAGATGCGTGTGTGGCTGCATCGCAGCATTCAGATCTACACCTAGGAGATCAGATTATGATGTTCTTCTACCTGCGAAAAGATAATATGTTCTGAACACATAGAATAGTAAAAGTAGTTTTACTATAGTCATTATTTTTTATTTTTAGATATGCATGCATATATGATGCATTAGATCCTGTAGCGTATATGGTTTTCAGATTAGATCTGTATCTCTTATTATTAATTTGATTAATAATAGTTTCTACTGCGTATGTTTTTCAAAAAAAAAAATTAAAAATAGAGCTAGAAACCCTGTTTGCTTCCTTCATATTCAATCTATCTAAGCATCAAAAACCATTGCTAGATGGTAACTTCGATCAGTATAGAAAACAATTCTTATGCTACCAGCTTAGTGTTCGAACCTATGGAGTCACACACTTAGTCATGCAGCATAGGAAAGAATTGATCTATAATCTAATTATTCAATTTGGAAGTACTTGTTTTAATTGAACAAATAGACTAGCTTAATTGAGAATTAAGATAGAAGTCATACGGGATTAAATAGCTAACTATGTCCAGCTAGCAGTACATATGAGATGCAGGTTTAATTCTAGGGATGATTATGATCAAACCTTTGATCTATATTATTAATAAGAAAATAAATTCAATTGCTAATTATTTAAGGTTAGATTTAATTTAATTAAAATTAATTTAATTGGGCTTAATCAAGTTAAAAATTCAAGTAAGACTTGGGCCTAAATCCTAATTAGATTAGGATCAGCAGTCTATTCGAAATTGGTTCTAATATAGTTTGAATTGGATTCAAACAAGATCTAAATTGGATTAGATTCTTAGAGACCCAATTTACTAGGACTCTCTCCCCTTGTGGCCATCTAAGAGAAGGAGCAAGCATAGGATTTTGCACCCCCCCTCTCTTGTGTGTGCACGTGAGGAAGAGAGGGGTGCCACTTTATGATGCCAATACTGTTAGATATATGTGCCCTAGAAGCCAGAATTGGCTGACACTTGTAATACACTTCTAGGGGCAAAATTATAATTTTGACTATAATTAATGAAATGGGTTATTTTCTATCACACATGTGTATTTAGTGTCTGTGATACATCCTTTGAGTTAATGGTAATGATAATTCATATTTTCAAGAGTTGAAAATTTAAGACATGAATAATCATTATTAACTCATAAACAGCTCCCGACCATAGGATCATCATGAGGATGGTGATTGATCCGGAAGGTTGGTGTACGATCACTTCTCTTTAGTAGATGAGTCTTGAGTCTATGGTGTGGAGACACCGAAGCGAGAGTACAGGTACTCGTTAGAGAACGAGGGCACTGAGCGTGACCACCTCGAGTAGTCATTAGGGAGTCTACCTTCTCGTCAATGACTGACTCAATGCTGCAGTAGTGTGTCTGGTTCTTTGACCTGAGATGCATCGGCAGTTCACCTTGAGGGTGTTATAGTTTGACTACACCATTACTTGGTCTCCTAGCCATATGGAACCCTGAGGTGTATGTTGGCTGTGACATCTTCATTGTAGGAACTGGATTGCATCAAGATGGGATCTATCTACCTCGGTGGTAGAGGAGCAGCCCTATGATGATCATGAAATCAAGTCCAAAAATCCATGGCCATGGTAGAGTGAAATAATAGAAAGAGTTTCTATTTAGATTTTCACATTGGACTCGAATCGAATGATTACATCATATGACAGAGACTAGGGTTTGACGAGTTCACCTTAACCCTAATCTGATCGGGGCTCAAGATAGAAGAACTTAATCACACAGGTAGCTGCACCAAGAGGTTCGCATTCAGCTATGATGGGTTGCCACCATATACTGCTAGGTGTCACTGGTGGATTTTGGGAGCAATTAGAATGATTTAGATGATCGATCATTCTGGTTGTTCGAATCAGAAGAATTCTGATCCATCGAAAGGAGTTTCGATGATGCCTATGATAGAGATCATGACATATCCCATTACCATACAGAACTGAACCTAACTGGGTCACACAAACAAGGGTTTGAATCTGGTGATCATCAATTGAACTGATCTAGTTCAATTGATCTGAATGAGATTCAATTAGGTTCAAGGAAATCGTGCTAGCACTCGATTGAACCTAACGTTCTTGTTTTACTATCATAAATAAGTTGTCCTTACTGAGCCAAAGGAGTTTGTGCTCAATTAGAGGTCTTCATATGGTCTGACTGGAGGTTGTCCAAGTCAGAATAGGTTGTCTTATTTGTAAGACATTACCTGCCATTTTTGGTCACCTGCCATTTCTTGTTCTTTGACTTTGGTCAAAAGTCTACCTTTGACTGGTCAAACGTTGACCATTGACCCTTTGACTTTTGACCACATGTCATGCACCTATTGGAGAGCTGGTGGGGGCTTGTCCCCCTGCCAGAACCTGGCAAGGAGAAGGGCGCACGCCAAGGGTGGCGTGAGCCCAAGTAGGAGGCGCCTAGGAGTCCTTGTTGGACAAGGACTCCACCTCCCTTTAGGATTCCAATTAGAGTTCTACTAAGAATCCAGTTTGACTGGTCTTAGGCACCCTCTAAGGAGGAATCCAGGGGTCTCTTTTTCAACCAATCAGATTTAGATCTAATTTCACAAAGGGTTGTGATTGGTTGAGAGGAAGAAGAGTTGGATCACGCTTAGTCTATAAATAAGACCCTGCGCCCAACCCTAATCCAAAGTCTTATTGAAAGAGATTTCCCACGTCCAAGGCTGCCTCTCCCCTCCTTCTCCACGCCATACTCTCTTCTCCCCTTGCTCTCCACGTCCAAAAGTGTTTTGGACTTAGTTTGGTGCGATTCAGATCAAGGAAAGGCGATCAAAAGCAAGAAGGCTGCGCTGCTGCAAAAGGACGACTGCAGATCTTCAAAAGAGTTTTGAAGATCCTCCAGATCAGATCCAGATCTGATTTTTGGAGGTGTGATAGAGAAGAAGAGGTTCTCCAGATCCAACCCGAGTGGATACTGGTAGAGGCCAGGCGCTTGCGTGGCTAAGATCCAGAACCTTCCGCTGCAATCAGGATCATCTACAGGGTAATAGGATTACCCAAATCAGGTAAATTGAATTTGATTTAATTTATCTTCTTTTATTTTATTTATTAAAATAATAAGAATCAGATCTGAAACATATCAAGATCTGATTAAGGTCAAGAGAAAATTTTTGAAATATATCTCTTGATCTAATCAGATCTGGACGAACCTGGACCGGGAAATCAGGATTTCCCTTCAAATACTTCTCCATGAAGTATTCTTCCTTGGATATGATTAGGATTGGGAATCCTAAATAAATAAGGATTTGATCTCTTTGGGCATCACATATAAATAAGGAGGGAACACTTGCTGCCATATATACTTGTGATTGCTCTTGTTTTGTGCGAGAGAGAGAGAGAGAGAGAGAGAGAGAGAGAGAGAGCTTGAGAAGGTGGGCGGCAACAAGAGAAGTGGTTCTTCTTCTTCTCTTGTGGCATGGAGAGATCCTATTCTTTGGCATGAGGACATCTCAAGGAAGATCTGGAAAAGATGTTTTTAGATCTAGTTCCTCCCTTTGATCCTTTCAGAATGGTGTGAAGTCTGGATCTTCATCTCTCTTTCCTATGGTGCCTAGCATGCATGCAAAATTAAGGGCCTATACTTTCATGCCAAGCGAGGCATTTGATTTAGAAAACCTTAGTATCCGTTGTATATCTAAGGTATTTTGATATTTACTATTTTGATTTTAAATATATATCTACTCACGGGATCTCGGGGCATCTGGTTCATAACTAGATTTTTTTCTGCACTGAGCACATCTAACAAACAAATGATTAGACCCAACATTGGCTGGCCAATCCAACTATGCATCGGATAGAGCAACTAAGTTATCATATTTTGAATGGTAATTCCAATAGTAGTTGAGCACCAGGTCTTTGGACCTCTAATGATCGTCAAACTAATGGATCTATTGTCATCCAATTTAATGGGAGACTATGATCTTGTTATCTCCATAAAAATTTTATTTTATGGATCTAATAATTTAGAGGATTTAATATTAGTTTAGAAGAGAATAGAGAAGATCAACCAGAGTCAATAATCCTCTCACCGACTTCACCAAGTCTTAAAAGAGGACTCATCTGGTTGATTGGCACCTAGATCAGTCACACTGATCAACCTTAGTGACATGGGTCAACTCAAATTTATTAAGTGATTTAATCAAAACACCATCTACCAGGATGGCTAGGTAAGTAAGATCATTGGGAGGGATATGCCATTAACTCATCAAAGACTCATCAGTGTGAGTAGCTCCTAATTAAAAACCACAAGTCTAAACAGCCAAACTTATCTTAGATACCATCCGGTTAATCATATTCGATTTGATCCACCTAATAATTCATGCTCGGGCACTAAGCCATAATTAAGATGCATTTGGTAGAAATATGGACTTGATCAACTACAACTATTAAGAACTGATCAAGAGAAGAATTGACCTAATCTAAATTAATAATTAATTAGATTTGATCAATTACTTAGTTCATCATTGATATGATTTCTACCCTTTGGTCTAACCTAGTAAATAGATCTTGATCCAAGCTAAAACCCATGAACCCAAGGTTTATGAACACGGCCATTAGATCTTTAATTCTCCAATCTAGATCATTTGATTTTATAACTTAATTCTCAATTAAGTTTATAAGCACTAAAATATTTTTAATTTATAAAATAATTTTACATAAATTTTATGCAAAAATATTCTACTCTATAATTGGGGTTGACCCCTCCTGATAGGAGTCAACTCCTCACAGCAAGGGTCGACCTCTATGATGAGACAGAGAGTTAAAAAATTTCCATCTATAGTAAACGGGTCGACCCCTTCAAGAAATGGGTCAACCCCTAGGGACTAGGGTCGACTCGAACAGGAAAGAGGATCGATCCCTGCAGGCATGCCAGCAACTATTGTAGAGTTTCAAATTTTTTGATTTTTGCATAAGATTTAATAAAATTAATCATAAATCAATTTTAGATTTCATCTATATAAACATACTTATGATTCCACATTTTATTCTTAATGATTAGATTCATTTTTCATGCAATTTTTGTATCAAATACAAACAATCCTAGGGTTTCACTAATCTAGGGTTTTAAAGAAAAGTAAGTTTTGATCCTTTTACTTTTTTTCTTCATGAAAAATCATAGTGGCACCTCTAAAAGGGCCTTTAAACCCTTCTTTCTCTTATGATTGGATGGCTTTGTGATTTACCTAATCCAAATACTAAGTTATAAGGAAATAAAATAATATAATCATATTCAGATCTGATTAAAAAATTTAGATCTCATTTACATCATATCTTATGCATCTCATGCATCAAAAATTCAATTTTAATAGCTATGCATGTATATCATATCATAGTAGGAACCAGACACTTTGATATCACTATTGGAGAAGCATGGGGGTTTCATGCATGATTTTCAAAACTTTTTTCAAAAATTATAGCAGTGAAAGACTTTAAATTAAACCTTTCATTCTAAACATGCATTAAATCTAGTCTAGAAAAATCCTTTACTAAAACCTATGATATAATATCATGCATATAAAATCTAAAACTAAAAAATGTATGAGATCGAATCTCATACTTGAATCAAAATTGAAGGTCACTGCTTGTATGGATTTTGTTCGTTGCTTCAACCATGCACATGAATAACCTCTAAAGGTATCCATGTGAAGCTTGATTTGTCAGCTTGTAAAGTGCTAGCTCCTTGCAAAGACCTTCTTAATGACTGAACAAAAAAAAGAAGAAGAAGGTTAGATCATAAGAGACTAGCCTTCTTTGTTTCTCTCATAAAACCCTAGCCTATTACCCAATAGAGGAATAATTTCCTCTGAAACTCACACGCATAGGAGCCCACCCCAAATACCTCATACCCAAAGACTCTCTCTTTAGTTCCTCACACCCAAGAGCCTCTTAAAAATTCCTTAGCTTCTATTCTATTTCTTTGTCACATAAAAGGCTGAATATATAGAGCTGAATATTAGAGTTGGAGATTGGAATAAAGTTCAATTCAAAATCTTTTTGAATTAAAATTTCTCCAAACCCTAACCCTAACTAAGAGTGGACGACATGAAGGTCTTGGATCTAGGTTTCACATGCACAAACCCTTTGTGCATGGAGAATAGGGGGCGATAACTAGGTTCAGATGCAAGGAAGATTGTGCAGTCTAATAGGACTCTTTTGTTCTCATCTAATTTCACTCAAATCAAACCAACTTTGATTAGATCCAAACATATGAGTTAACCTAATCTAATTAGGCTCTTAATCTCTTGATCAAATCAAGGATTAGTTGAGTCTAAGATCTGATCAATATCAGAATCTCATCTTTCTTAGCAATTAGGTCATCGAATAACCTAATTAGTTCGTATCTAATTTAATTCAGTTCAATTAGTCTTGATCTAACTCTCATGACTTAATCAAATTGAGTCAATTAATAATCTAATTATTAGTTAATCTTTCTTTAATAATTATATTAGGTTAATCATCAATTATATTGATAATTAAATCCTTCAATGATTCATAATCATTGATTAGCCATTTGATCAGATCGAAACTTCTATATATGTGATCCCATAGATTCGAACACTAAGCCGGTAGCACAAGAATAACCTTCCTATACTAATTCAAGTGACCATCTATCCATGGTACCCGATGACTATTGAAATTTGTATCCCAAAGATAATTATCGACCTATTGATGGTTGAGCTTATTCTTATAAATGTATATGAATTAATTATTAATAAATGTTATTTGATTTTTTCATTGCAAGTGTGCATCTTCTATTAAATGAACTTCTATATTTTAATAAAATCCTTAAGACTAAAAAAAATTGATAAAAAAGGATTTATCATTTAGTCCTTAAACCATATTCATGACCAAATCATACGTCATTAAAAAGAATAATAACATTTATTGAGTATAGGTAGTTGTGTACCATATGGATTGGTTGTCCTTTTAACAAGAAGTATGGAGATATTGGTATGGCATACAAGTGAGATGTAGGAGTACATCATCACCAAACAGTAGGTTACTTGATGAGTGCTTTGCAGTCAAAAGCAAGTCGCAAAGGGTATGGGCATGAGTGTCCCTCAAACTTCAGATGACTTTGGTGATTTGTAAACAACTTACTATGCTTTGGTAGCAGACTATCTATATTTTAATACAGTTATGAAAGGTTACTAGATATAGTCAAATACTTGTAAAGTCTATGTGTGAGTCAAGATGGGATTGATCCTTCAGACTATTGGAGATATTGTAATACTATATTTCAATTTAGTAAAGCCTTGGCTAGGATAATCCATGTGATAGATTTGATAGATTGAAATATGGATGACTTGATTAGGGTTGACAGCAAATCTTAGGTCATCCTAAGCATTTAGGGTTAAAGGGAAAAATCATGCGATAACCATACGCCAAGATTCTTGAATATTACTTTGCAAATATTTGACCTATTCGAATGTCGAGAATCATTGCTAGATGGTATCTTTGAATAGTATAGAAAATTGTTCCTATGCTATCGGCTTAGTATTCGAATATATAGAGTCATGCACTAAGTCAAATAAAATAGGAAGGAATTGTCCTAAAAGTCTATGTATTCAATTTAGAAGTATAAGACTTGACTGAGTGTATGGAATTACTTAATCGAGAATTAAGTTATAGGTCATATGGAATTAAACATTGACTATGCCAAGATAGGACTTGACATGAGGTGTAGATTTAAATCTGGGGATTAATTTCATTTGGTCAATGATCCAAGAATTTCTTGAAAGAATACTTTCAGGTTCTAATTATTTTAGATCAGATTTGTTGGTGCAAAAAACTGCAAATGCTGGAATTAACTGGAGTCAAGGAAGATGAGGTCGCCGTTGGAACCTGCAAAATAAGTTCAAACTGGAGGTGGGATGGCTCCGACAGGACCATCCGATGGTCAAGTCAGCTCTTTTGACCAATATAAATGGAGTGCTCAAGAGAATCTAAAGTAGAGTTTTGAGCTTAGAGAGAAAACGTATTTGGATGGTCCATTATATAGGCAAAGCTCATAACAAACTGATGGTGATAGTCGTAACTGCTTGGTAATGGATCGTTTGGTGCTACATAAAGTTTGTTATGGAAGGTAGTATCCATTGTCATGATGTACCAGTCTCTTAGAGATCAATGACTAGAGTTTGGATGGAGCATCTACCAGCAGTGAAGGACTTTGCATCATAATAGGTCTAGAGAAGTTTAGACTTCTCCAAGATCGTCAGCATATAGATTGACTCGTGTCGAGCTAGGGATTGAATTTGCGTAGATGATAGGGTCTTTCTAGGTGACCGTAGAGAGTTTGATCAGAATGACCTCTTTTTGGCAACTGAGAGGAAGTTTGGCCGGAGGGAGACCTTTGGGCGACTGGAAGGAATTTGGAAGGAAGAAGCCTGGTTGGCGATCGAAAGAAATTCTACCTAGCGACTGGAAGGAATTTTGCCTGGTGACCAGAAGGAGTTTGACCAAGAAGAGCTTCTTTGGATTGTAGGTTTATAAAGATGATGGAATAACTGGCTCAGAATTGTTGCCAGGTCATTTGGTAAGGAATCCGGACGAAGTCCTTTTAATAATTCTAGCGTACATACTCAAGATTCTAGATATGAGAGCACCAAGGTCTGCAACTTTCAATAAGGCGTAGAAGTCTATCTGAAGGGGAACTCTGCCAGAATGTGATTCTTGTTGCAGGATTCAATCTATGATGGCATGATTTGGCTTGAAGGAGATCTGACTAGGAAGAAATTCAGCTTGCTTAGAGATTGGCCAAGCTGAGCTACTTAAATTTTGAATGCTTTGTCAACTGCTTAAGCGACTGCCTTCACTATTCAAGTTCATCCAGAAGGAGTCCTATTGGAGCCAACCATTTATAATGGAGGAATTTGGCTAGCTTGACAGCCTGTCACTAAACAAAGTCAGAGTGACTAGGTTCTGATATCCAAGTTTTACCATCAAGTAAGAAACAACCATTTTTACTATTCAAGCTCATCTAAGTGAAGTCTGCAATACCTTGCAGGCTCTGGAGTTTACTTATGTAGTCTAGAAGATCGGCAAGCAGGTTGAAGGTCAGCCATCTTGAAATTACCTTAGGACTAGATAATAGGTCAAACTTTGGCAAGAGTGGGTTTAACCACAATAATAGTCTCCCTACTTCTGAGTTCGAAGTTCATATAAATATGTGACTACTGAAGCTCTTTTCTGATTTTTCGTGCTGGTTGGATGAAAAGTTTTGGCATTTACTGCACTAGCGTCGAAGCTTCTTCAATACGAGGTGACTCAAATAGATATCTTTTCAAAAAAATTCCATCGAAGCTCTATCCTAGGTATGGCGCAATTAAGATTTTGTCAGTCGTCAGTACTCTGCCATGATGAGTGGGACACGTGTTTAGCGAAGATCGAATGAAAAAGACCTACCATCATAACCATCTCGGACTTCATAGGGTATTTAAGTTCGCTTTGTTCCTCTAGGGCTCCATTCTTTACTCGAGTTCTTCTCCTTCTTCCTCTAGTTTTCTTCCTCCCTCTCGAGAGTGCTTTGACTTCTTCCCCTAGTTTTCTTCCTCCCACTCAAGAGTGCTTCAACTTCTTTCTCCATTCTTTCTGCTCACACGTGTTTTCTTGCTTGATTTCCATAGCACTAGTCACCTCGTTGATCAATCTAAGTTAGTTTCACAACCTTTTCTTTGATTATTTCCATGTATTTTGCATCTTGTGAAGGGAAATCCTGATTTCCCGGTCCAGGTTCGTCCAGATCTGATTAGATCAAGAGATATATTTCAAAAATTTTCTCTTGATCTCAATCAGATCTTGATATGTTTCAGATCTGATTCTTATTATTTTAATAAATAAAATAAAATAAGATAAATTAAATCAAATTTAATTTACCTGATTTGGGTAATCCTATTACCCTGTAGATGATCCTGATTGCAGCGGAAGGTTCTGGATCTAGCCACGCAAGCGCCTGGCCTCTACCGGTATCCACTCGGGTTGGATCTGGAGATCCTCTTCTTCTCTATCACACCTCCAAAAATCAGATCTGGATCTGATCTGGAGGATCTTCAAAACTCTTTTGAAGATCTGCAGTCGTCCTTTTGCAGCAGCGCAGCCTTCTTGCTTTTGATCGCCTTTCCTTGATCTGAATCGC
Organism: Cocos nucifera; assembly: GCA_006176705.1. Classification (NCBI taxonomy): domain Eukaryota; kingdom Viridiplantae; phylum Streptophyta; class Magnoliopsida; order Arecales; family Arecaceae; genus Cocos; species Cocos nucifera. The sequence continues at coordinate 132,078 of QRFJ01001147.1, forward strand.
ACCAACCTAAATCCAAAACACTTTTGGACGTGGAGAGAAAGGGGAGAAGAGACTATGGCGTGGAGAAGGAGGGGAGAGGTAGCCTTGGGGTGTGTCTAATTCCATTTAAATTAGGGTTGGGCGCAGGGTCTTATTTATAGACCTCTTGTGATCCAACTCCTCTTCCTCTCAACCAATCACAACCCTTTGTGAAATCAGATCTAAATCTGATTGGTTGGAATAGAGACCCCTGGATTCCTCCTTAGAGGGCGCCTAAGACCAGTCAAACTGGATTCTTAGTAGAACTCTGATTGGAATCCAAAAGGGAGATGGAGTCCTTGTCCAACAAGGACTCCTAGGCGCCTCCTACTTGGGCTCACGCCACCCTTGGCGTGCGCCCTTCTCCTTGCCAGGTTCTGGCAGGGGGACAGGCCCCCACCAGCTCTCCAATAGGTGCATGACATGTGGTCAAAAGTCAAAGGGTCAATGGTCAACATTTGACCAGTCAAAGGTAGACTTTTGACCAAAGTCAAAGAACAAGAAATGGCAGGTGACCAAAAATGGCAGGTAATGTCTTACAAAATAAGACAACCTATTTCTGACTTGGACAACCTCCAGTCAGACCATATGAAGGCCTCTGATTGAGCACAAACTCCTTTGGCTCAGTCAGGACAACTTATTTATGATAGTAAAAGAAGAACGTTAGGTTCAATCGAGTGCTAGCACGATTTTCCTTGAACCTAATTGAATCTCATTCAGATCAATTGAACTAGATCAGTTCAATTGATGATCACCAGATTCAAACCCTTGTTTGTGTGACCCAGTTAGGTTCAGTTCTGTATGGTAATGGGATATGTCATGATCTCTATCATCGACATCATCGAAACTCCTTTCGATGGATCAGAACTCTTCTGATTCGAACAGCTAGAATGATCGATCATCTAAATCATTCTAATTGCTCCCAAAATCCACCAGTGACACCTAGCAGTATATGGTGGCAACCCATCAGAGCTGAATGCGAACCTCTTGGTGCAGCTACCTGTGTGATTAAGTTCTTCTATCTTGAGCCCCGATCAGATTAGGGTTAAGGTGAACTCGTCAAACCCTAGTCTCTGTCATATGATGTAATCATTCGATTCGAAGTCCAATGTGAAAATCTAAATAGAAACTCTTTCTATTATTTCACTCTACCATGGCCATGGATTTCTGGACTTGATTCTCATGATCATCATAGGGCTGCTCCTCTACCACCGAGGTAGATAGATTCCATCTTGATGCAATCCAGTTCCTACAATGAACATGCTATAGCCAACATACACCTCAGGGTTCCATATGGCTAGGAGACCGAGTAATGGTGTAGTCAAACTATAACACCCTCAAGGTGAACTGCCGATGCATCCTCAGGTCAAAGAACCAGACACACTACTGCAGCATCGAGTCAGTCATTGACGAGAAGGTAGACTTCCCTAATGACTACTCGAGGTGGTCACGCTCAGTGCCCTCGTTCTCTAACGAGTACCTGTACTCTCGCTCCGGTGTCTCCACACCGTAGACTCAAGACTCATCTACTAAAGAGAAGCGATTGTACACCAACCTTCCGGATCAATCACCATCCTCGTGATGATCCTATGGTCGGGAGCATTTTATGAGTTAATAATGATTATTCATGTCTTAAATTTTCAACTCTTGAAAATATGAATTATCATTACCATTAACTCAAAGGATGTATCACAGACACTAAATACACATATGTGATAGAAAATAACCCATTTTATTAATTATAGTCAAAATTATAATTTTGCCCCTAGAAGTGTATTACAAGTGTCAGCCAATTCTGGCTTCTAGGGCACATATATCTAACAATCTCCCACTTGTCCTAAAGCCAATTGGCTACAAGTCTAAGTCCCATCTTCTCAAGGTGGGCTTCGATCTTCTGCTGGCCCAACGGCTTTGTAAGTGGGTCTGCCACATTATCTGTGGAGTTGACTCTCTTGACCTCGACGTAACCCTTCTCGAGGTAATCGCGGATGAGGTGGTATCGCCGCTCAATGTGCTTGGATTTCTGGTGAGACCTCGGCTCCTTAGCAAGGGCTATGGCGCCATTGTTGTCGCAGTACAGAGGAATGGCATCTGATGGCATTACTCCAATTTCTGCAGCAAACTTCTTGTACCAGAATGCTTCCTTCGCAGCCTCTGATGCAGCGATATATTCTGCTTCCATGGTGGAATCTGCTATCACAGTTTGCTTGGAACTCTTCCAGCTGACAGCACCACCATTGCACACAAACAGACTCCCAGATGTCGACTTTCGATCATCTATATCGGACATGAAATCCGAGTCTGTGTATCCCTGGACTTGGAGTTCTCCATTACCAAAGACCAACATCATATCCTTAGTTCTTCTCAAGTACTTAAGGATACATTTCACAGAAGTCCAGTGTTCTTCACCTGGATTTGACTGATATCTGCTTGTGACACTCACAGCATGGGCTATATCAGGTCGTGTACATAGCATGGCATACATGAGGCTCCCTATTGCAGAAGCATAAGGGATCTTGCTCATGCGTTCTATTTCCTCAGGTGTGCTAGGGCACATCTTCTTGGAAAGATGAATACCATGTCTGAAGGGTATTAATCCCCTCTTAGAGTTTTCCATACTAAACCTCTTTAGTACTTCCTCTATGTACATCTTCTGTGAAAGTCCTAGCATCCTATTCGGTCTATCCCTATAGACCTTAATTCCTAGAATAAAGGATGCTTCACCTAGGTCTTTCATGGAGAATTCCTTGGACAACCATATTTTGACTGATGTCAACATGGGAATATCATTCCCAATAAGGAGGATGTCATCCATACAATACGAGGAAGACAACAGCGCTCCCACTGACCTTTTTGAAAACACATGGTTCCTCTTCATTTTTGATGAAACCAAACTTTTTGATCACATCATTGAAATGAGTGTTCCAGCTCCGAGATGCTTGCTTAAGTCCATATATGGACCTTTGCAGCTTGCAAACCTTGTGATCAGTATCACTGGATGTGAAACCTAGCGGCTGTTCCATATAGATATCTTCCTCAAGATATCCATTTAAGAATGCCGTTTTCACGTCCATTTGCCATATTTCATAATCGAAATAGGCTGCAACAGGCAAGCAATGTGCGGATGGATTTTAGCATAGCCACTGGGGAAAAGGTATCCTGATAGTCAATGCCTTCGCGTTGACTATAACCTTTTGCCACTAGTCTAGCCTTGAATGTCTCCACATTCCCATCTGCACCAATCTTTCTCTTGAAGATCCATTTACACCCAATAGGTACTATACCTTCTGGTGGATCTACCAAGGTCCAGACTTGGTTTGAGTGCATCGAGTCAATTTCTGACTGCATTGCCTCTAGCCATTTCTCGGAGTCGATATCTGATATCGCCTCGTTGTAGGTTTTGGGATCATCACCATGAGCACCATTACCTATGAGGAACATTTTCTCTACTTCCTCTGAAATAATACCTAAGTATCTTTCAGGGGGACGGGAAAACTCTTTCCGATCTACGAGGTGGAGGAGGTAGTGTTCTTATTGGCTCAACCTGATTTGGTTCCAATTGGTCCTTAGCTCGTTTCCACTTGTGAGACTTTCTCATCAAGCTTAATCTGCTTTCCAATGCCGCTATCTTGAATAAACTATTTTTCAAGAAAGATGGCATGTCGACTCACAATCACATTGTGGTCTTCTGGAATGTAGAAATAGTATCCTAATGACTCTTTAGGATATCCTATGAATCGAGCTCTGAAGGACCTAAACTCTAACTTGTCCGCTTGTTGTCTTTTGACATGAGCCGGACAACCCCAAATTCTGAGATGACTCAGACTTGGTTTCTTACCGTGCCATATCTCATACGGTGTGGTAGGAACGGTTTTAGAGGAAACCCTATTCAGTAGATAGAATTGAAGTTAACAATGAATGTCCCCAAAGAAAATCAGGGAGGTCTGTGAAGCTCATCATGGATCGAACCATATCCAATAGAGTCCGATTTCTCCATTCTGAAACCCCGTTGAGTTGAGGTGTTCCTGGTGGAGTCCATTGAGAGACTATGCCATTTTTCTTGAGATAGTCTAGGAATTCCTGGCTAAGGTATTCACCTCCTCGATCTGATCGAAGAACCTTAATGGGTTTTTCAGTTTGTTTTTCTACTTCATGTCTGAATTCTTTGAACTTTTCAAAAGCTTCAGACTTGTGTCTCATAAGATACACATACCCATACCTAGACAGATCATCGGTAAAGGTAATGAAGTAGACAAAATTGCCTCTAGCCGGCACATCAAATGGGCCGCACACATCAGTATGTACTAGGGCAAGGAGATCTGTGGCCCTCTCCCCATGTCCAACAAAAGGGAGTTTAGTCATTTTGCCTTGAAGACAAGATTCACAAGTTGGATATGACTCAAAAGTCAATGGACTCAATAGCCCATTTTTCTCCAATTTGTTGATCCTATCTTCTGCTATATGACCTAATCTCAGGTGCCATAGATATCTATCATTTGGACTATCCCTAGGTCGTTTGGCATTCACGTTTTGCTCGATAGTTAGAATAGGTACATCAATATGTAGCTGATAAAGACCATTAATAAGGAAAACCATTTGCAATTTTATTTCTTTCATAAAGAATGTTACAATGGTCCTTAAAGAAGGTGAATCACATAGCCTTCTTGTGCTAAGCATGAAACAGAAATCAAATTCCTGCTAGCTGCAGGCACATAATAACAGTCTTTCAAAACTAAGTCTAAACCAGATGGTAATCGAAGAGGGTATGTTCCCACGGCTACTGCAGCAACTCTTGCTCCATTACCGACGCGTAGGATCATGTCTCCATCCCTCAGCCTCCTGCTATCCTCAAGACCCTGCATAGAAGTGCACAGATGAGCACTAGAACCAGAGTCAAGCACCCAACTGGATGCAGAAGAAACCATAAGGTTAGACTCAATAACGAGCATACCTCCAGAAGGACCTTCCTTCTTGTTCTTCAGGGTGGCCAGGTAAGTAGGGCAGTTCCGCTTCCAATGGCCGTCGCTGTTGCAATGGAAACACTTTCCTTTGCCATCGACCTTCTTCTTCGGTTCTGCCTTCTTCTTCTTTGATCCTTCCACCTTTTGCTTTTTCACAGACTTCTTTTTCTTTCCATAAGACTTTCTTTTGGAAGAAGTCCGTTCCATAGCAAGAACTGAGCCTTTAGAACCTTTCATAGAAAGCTCAGCGGTAACCAGCATATTCATTAACTTCGGCCAAGGAATTTTGAAGTTTATGCATGTGGTAATTCATGATGAATTGCCCATATGCATCAGTCAAGGATTGCAGAATAATATCGTTCTGCAGATCCAAGTCTAACTTCACACCGAGCTTCTCAAGCTCTTCCATGTCCTTGATCATTGTCAGACAGTGATCTTGGACTGACTGCCCATCACGCATCTTAGCCTTAAAAAGTCATTTTGTGACTTGATATTTGGCTGCGCGACTCTGTTCACCAAACATCTCCTGCAGGTGAGCCAACATTTGGCGAGCAGTCCCGATATCTTCATGTTGGCGCTGGAGCTCATCAGACATCGAGCCCAACATGTAATATCTGGCCTTATTATCTTCGTCAATCCATTTTTTCAGAGACGCTCTCTGTTCAACAGATGGACGGGCTGGTAATGTGGGAGGGTCCTGGTCCAAAACATGGGTTAACTTCTCGGAACCCAAAATAATTTTGTAGTTCCTGAGCCAATCTTTATAATTGGGTCCAGTCAGTCTATGTGTGTCTAGGATACGTGCCAGTGGGTTGGACGCAGACATTTTCCTGTAGAGAGTCAAAGATTCTAGTTAGATACTATAATTTTGACTTGACCAATTTGTTTAGGGATTTTATTTTTAAACAAATTAGCTCCCACTATTTTCTCGGATCCCTACACTCCCTCTGTAGAGATGCAAAAATCTCCGCGATTGATGATTTCTAGTGGGTGGTGCGGTCTCACCAACTGACTCATCACCTCACCTAACAGTTATTGGTGATGGGTTAGCCAATGAGTGAACAACTCTTGTTCAATGATTCTCTAATCATGGTGCACCCAAACTTGGTCTCTAATTCATGAATCTCACCGTATCCAGAATATTGATCCACTCCTTAGTTAAGTCAGACCCACCATTTGCATAGACTGGGTTCCTAATTGAGTCTCTCACCGTATCCGGAATATTGAGCCCAACTCATCCTCCAGCCCATAGCATCCAATGCCTAATAGACATGGTTGCATCTTCCCGGTGCAACTGAGCCACTGTATCCAGCCGAGAACAATCAACCCCGGGAAGGGCCCGCACATCTACAATGGTGGAAGACCTCGGACTTAATCTTTTCTTAGGGAGAATTGATTCAGGTCTCATTAAACTAGACTTGGCTTAGTCATAACAATTATGACTAACCTAGTGGCATGGGTCAGCTCGGATTATTGACCACCTCAGATCAGAACTGTGTCAACAGATATGGCCAGGTAAGTGAGACCGGTGGAAGGAATATGCCGTTAACTCGCACAAGAACGCATTCAGGTCGAGTAGCTTCCAATTAAAAACCAGTCGGTCGTCTATGCCAAACTTACCTTAGACACCAAATTGTTGAGTCAGAACCAATTGGGTTAGCCTACAATCCAGACTCTAACCTCTGAGCCTAATTAGGTCTTGCTTGATCGTGACTCGATCTTGACCCAGACTTAATCCTATTAGGCTGGTCAATTTAAGCATTGTTGATCCCATCTAACCAACTCTTGATTCGGTTTGATCAACCGCTTAGACCTAATTGAGCTACCCAAGCCCGAACCTAGTATTATGAATATGTCTTAGATCTGAAATTCTCAATTTTAGACCTAATTAATATTCCATAAACTTAATTCTTAATTAAGTAGGGTTCATAAACAAAATATGCACAATAAATCCTAGGGTTTCAGGATCTAGGGTTTTACAGAAAGTAAGTTTTGGGTTTCTGATTAAGGACGAATACGCAGCACCCCTACACGTCATAAGAACACCCCATCGAATGGGAAGAGAGGGCCTTTAAACCCTTCTTCGTTCTTATGACCGGACGGCCAAGAGGAACGCCTTAATCAGGAACATTCAATACTACAAAATAATTATAGATCTATATCATATATCTCATATACAAATTTAGATCTAATCAAGGCATATTTTGCATACATCTCATGTATCAAATCATGCATATTTTTAGATCTAAATTATCACATAATAATCTAAAAAATTAGATTTAAATTGATCTAATCAAAATAAATTCTAATCTAGACAATTATGTAGAACTATTCTACAACTAGTCTAGTCATGCATCTATCATATCTCATATGATATTTAAAATTAAATAATTTTTATTTGCTATTTATCAGATGTTATTATAACACTTATAATATCAGAAAATAGTAAATAAGAAGATCTAAAATATGATTTAATCAGATTAAATCAAAGACATGCAAAACTATTCTATAGAACTATTCTATTCTAGAACTAGTCATGCATATCTTCATGTTCTTAGATCCAAATCATTTAATTTTAATTTTTCTGATTTCAGATCTGATCACATCTCATGTGACATCTGAAAATCACTTTATTTTCTAATTAAAATAAAATTAAAATCAGATCTAAATAATTTAGAACCATGGCTCTGATACCAGTTGAAGGAAATCCTGATTTCTCGGTCCAGGTTCGTCCAGATCTGATTAGATCAAGAGATATATTTCAAAAATTTTTTCTTGATCTCAATCAGATTTTGATATGTTTCAGATCTGATTCTTATTATTTTAATAAATAAAATAAAATAAGATAAATTAAATCAAATTTAATTTACCTGATTTTGGTAATCCTATTACCCTGTAGATGATCCTGATTGCAGCGGAAGGTTCTGGATCTAGCCACGCAAGCGCCTGGCCTCTACCGGTATCCACTTGGGTTGGATCTGGAGATCCTCTTCTTCTCTATCACACCTCCAAAAATCAGATCTGGATCTGATCTGGAGGATCTTCAAAACTCTTTTGAAGATCTGCAGTCGTCCTTTTGCAGCAGCGCAGCCTTCTTGCTTTTGATCGCCTTTCCTTGATCTGAATCGCACCAACCTAAATCCAAAACACTTTTGGGCGCCTAAGACCAGTCAAACTGGATTCTTAGTAGAACTCTGATTGGAATCCAAAAGGGAGATGGAGTCCTTGTCCAACAAGGACTCCTAGGCGCCTCCTACTTGGGCTCACGCCACCCTTGGCGTGCGCCCTTCTCCTTGCCAGGTTCTGGCAGGGGGACAGGCCCCCACCAGCTCTCCAATAGGTGCATGACATGTGGTCAAAAGTCAAAGGGTCAATGGTCAACATTTGACCAGTCAAAGGTAGACTTTTGACCAAAGTCAAAGAACAAGAAATGGCAGGTGACCAAAAATGGCAGGTAATGTCTTACAAATAAGACAACCTATTCTGACTTGGACAACCTCCAGTCAGACCATATGAAGGCCTCTGATTGAGCACAAACTCCTTTGGCTCAGTCAGGACAACTTATTTGTGATAGTAAAAGAAGAACGTTAGGTTCAATCGAGTGCTAGCACGATTTCCTTGAACCTAATTGAATCTCATTCAGATCAATTGAACTAGATCAGTTCAATTGATGATCACCAGATTCAAACCCTTGTTTGTGTGATCTAGTTAGGTTCAGTTCTGTATGGTAATGGGATATGTCATGATCTCTATCATCGACATCATCGAAACTCCTTTCGATGGATCAGAACTCTTCTGATTCGAACAGCTAGAATGATCGATCATCTAAATCATTCTAATTGCTCCCAAAATCCACCAGTGACACCTAGCAGTATATGGTGGCAACCCATCAGAGCTGAATGCGAACCTCTTGGTGCAGCTACCTGTGTGATTCAGTTCTTCTATCTTGAGCCCCGATCAGATTAGGGTTAAGGTGAACTCGTCAAACCCTAGTCTCTGTCATATGATGTAATCATTCAATTCGAGTCCAATGTGAAAATCTAAATAGAAACTCTTTCTATTATTTCACTCTACCATGGCCATGGATTTCTGGACTTGATTCTCATGATCATCATAGGGCTACTCCTCTACCACCGAGGTAGATAGATTCCATCTTGATGCAATCCAGTTCCTATAATGAACATGCTATAGCCAACATACACCTCAGGGTTCCATATGGCTAGGAGACCGAGTAATGGTGTAGTCAAACTATAACACCCTCAAGGTGAACTGCCGATGCATCTCAGGTCAAAGAACTAGACACACTACTGCAGCATCGAGTCAGTCATTGACGAGAAGGTAGACTCCCTAATGACTACTCGAGGTGGTCACGCTCAGTGCCCTCGTTCTCTAACGAGTACCTGTACTTTCGCTCCGATGTCTCCACACCGTAGACTCAAGACTCATCTACTAAAGAGAAGCGATCGTACACCAACCTTCCGGATCAATCACCATCCTCGTGATGATCCTATGGTCGGGAGCTATTTATGAGTTAATAATGATTATTCATGTCTTAAATTTTCAACTCTTGAAAATATGAATTATCATTACCATTAACTCAAAGGATGTATCACAAACACTAAATACACATGTGTGATAGAAAATAACCCATTTCATTAATTATAGTTAAAATTACAATTTTGCCCCTAGAAGTGTATTACAAGTGTCAACCAATTCTGACTTCTAGGGCACATATATCTAACATCTTGTTCTTTTAATTTTTTCATAGAGGCTTTGCACTTTATTTTTCTTGATTTTTGGGGGTTTTTCTAAGTTTTGTTTGATCCAAATGTCCATCGAAGAATTCTAGACAATTGGTTTTGGCAGTTTGGCTCGACTCACCCTAATGGATCCAACCCCTAAGGACACTGAACTTGTAGAGGTAGCCTGTCCACCTTTCGTTCCTAACACAATCCCTTGTAGACTTTGGCAGGAAGACCTCACTTTAATCAGGATCTAGTTTGGGATCCCATTTGAGTTTGAACTCGAACTTTCTAGCCCTAGCGACTAAGCTTGTTCTCCTCCCCATGGTCATATCTGTTTATACACTAAGGCCTTTCGTGTTGGACTTTGGCTCCCAATTTCTCCTTTTATAATAGCTTTATTTAAGTTCTTGAATATCTTCTTTGCTTTCATGATGCCAAACTCATTTAGGTTCATCATAGAATTTTTTTCTTTGTGCATTATGGCCGATGTCAAACCTACAATCTCTCTATTTTGCAACTTCTTCACTTTCAAATACTATCTTTCTACCAAGGATTGATGGTATGTTTTCTCCCAGTTCGGCAAGAAGGGGTTGCTTAAGGACACTCCTTCTTCCATTCACAATTGGAAGAAAAAATTCTTCTTTATTTTGTGTCCCTCCTTAGAGTTAGGACTTCGTCCTTGGAGAGACATGAGAGATTCGGTCCATCAAGCTCCCAAGTTAGAGAAAGAAGATCGGAACTCAACTGACAAATTGAAGAACTACCATGCTCCTCTGATTTTCAAGCTTCTAGATGATCAAACTTTGTTTAACTTCGATCTTAGTCATCTTGATCCGACAGGTAGTGTTCCATAACTAGTTAATCATGTATAGTTCTTTCTTCTGACTTTAATTATTTCTATTGTAGAGATAACTCCAAAGGAATGAAACCATTTGGCAAAAGAGATTAAGTCCCTTAAAAGGAAGGACAGTTCTATCAAAGAACCATCGAAGAGGGCTCGGGTTGAGGAGACGAGCTCGACTGCATTGATCTAGGCTGCACCAGTCTCGAAAGTTGTCACAACTAAACTGAGCCCGACCTTGGTCAAGGAAGTTGCCACCCCTGCTCCTCCTAAGTAGGTGGAAGCTGTGGGGAAGAGAAAGAAGAAGGAGATGAATGCCATCACCAAGAAGATCAAGAGGAAGGTTGGATGCTCTAGCGAAGAGAGCTTTGGCTAGGAGCAGGATTCTCTGGACGATCGGGAGGTCATCAACTCTCTGATGGAGGGAAGCATCCTCCCACATATAGTTGACAAGATGGTTTAGAAGGAAAATGTAGAGAGGTTTGATGAGTCCTTCACTGCCTATCTCGATATAATTGATCTTTCTCGATTTTGATGAACATAGAATATACTTTTGAAGTTCAGACTTGATTTTCACTTCATAGTTGGGGCATTATCTATTCGCCCATTCGAAGGCAGCAAACCTCTGCCAGGCCGAGGCTTCTAGAGCCCTTGTGGAGGCCCAAGTGCAGACTGAGAGGGCTTGAGCCGAAGTTGATTATTTGAAAGTGGCTTTGGAGATTCAATTTGCCAAGGTCAAGTGCCTTCGAGAGGCATTGCGAAAAGAAGAAGAAGCAGTGACAAGATTGAAGGCCACTTTGGCCCTCACCGAGGAGAAGAAGAAGATAGAGAGGAGATTAGCATTAAGAGGGAGCAAGCCATCGAGGCCTTCAAATCTTCCAAAGATATGGAGAATATCAAGGTTGCCTTCGCTCGAGAGGCCTCTTTGGAGGGATTCGAGATCTACATGAGGAGGGTCACGTAAAACATCCTGGAGGTGGATCTCGACCTTCTGACGAATGAGCCTAGTGATGAAGCCAGTCCTTCCAATGCTGATGTAGACACTGGTGTTGCTTCTCTTATTGCCAAACCTGCCCCTAAAGTTCCTAAAACTATTGTTGCAATGTCTGAACGTACTCAAGAGCCAGAGGTGATAGAGAACGCTCCAACCTCATCTGCTTCTATTCCTTTCGAGGTTGAGAATTTTTATTAGTTGTACTTTTTCTTTTTTCCTTCCAATGTATGCAAAACATTTTGAGCAATGAAAGCACATTTCTCTTCCTTTACATTTGTGTTATGGTGCCCGTTATTTAGAACCCTTCTAACAATCAAAGCCATGACCCATTGTCTCCAGCCGAGGTTGGGCCACTACCCCAGGGGCTTTCTCTAAAATTTGTGATTAGAAACTTAAAAAAAGATGTTCATCATTTGAAGAAAAAATTGAAGAAGATGGAAGATGAACTTCAGAAATCAAGGAAGGACTATTCAGAGTTGACTATCGAGATCACCCATCTTCGCAAGGTGCATAAGAAGGAACATATGGATTCAGTGATAGGAAGTGGCATTTGATTGAAGAATTAGAATGGGCATAGAAAATTGATAGCGAGAAGGCTTCGACCTTGACTGCTAGAATTGGTTCTCTTGAGGCCAGTCTTCATAAGGCAAAAAAGAGAATTGAACAGCTTGAGGATGGCACAGCATGGTCTCGGAGCCAGGCAAAGTTCGACTGGGACTGGTTGAAGAGGTCTTTCGATCTTCAAAAATAGCTATATGATGCCAAGAGGTCATATGAGTCCTATAGGATTTATTGGTGTGAACAAATCGATGACTATAAGAGGAAGCTTAGGCAGCAAACTCCAAAATAATGTAGCTTCAGAGACAACTGGCTGATAGGAATCTGGCCAACCCAAGTATAGATTCAGACTAGGTCGCCACTCTAAAGAATACTGTCGAAAATCTGATGGTGCAATTTGAGAGTATAGAGAAAGAGCTCTGTGACCTTAAGATTCGAATGGCCTATGAAGAGGACTTGGTGAAGGACGTTTAGGTTGAGTCGGCGGATTTACGAAAGAAGCTACGTGAATCAGAGGTCAACCTATGGAGGGTCCAAAAACTATTTCATGAGAGTTTGTTGAAGATGAAGGAGCTTGAGGTGGAAGTCACCAGCTTGAAGCAATCTTTAGTACTCATCGGAGTCAGCAGTCCGAAGTCTGAAGAATTTGGTCCTTCTTAAGACTTCACCTATCTTTCTATTTTGTTCTTCTTTTCGTACGTGGTCCTATAGGACCTTGCTTGTAATGAACTTCTGCGTCAATGAAATGATGCTTCTTTAGATTATCTTTTTACTCTGTGTGGGTTTGTTTCCTATCAATTTCTTTATTTCTTTCACCTCATTTTTTAATGAAATGACTATTGGATAATATCTTCCTCCTATTCCTAATATGGTTACGTTTATCCTTGTTAGGATGAGGTCCTCTTCCTGCTCATGATAAGATCATAGGAGCATAAAAAGGCCATTGAGAGAGCCTCTTCTTTCCTCCTATCTTAAACAATCGAAGGTATTCATCCATGTTAGGATGAGATTCTCCTTCCATTCCTAACACGATTAGCATTTATCCCTATCAGGATGAGGTCTTTCTCCTATTTCTGACAAGATTGCAGTAGCATAAAAGAGCCATTGAGAGAGCCTCTCCTCTCTTCTTGTCTTAAACAATCAGAGATCTTCGTCCATGTTAGGATGAGGTTCTCCTCCTATTTCAAATATGGTAGCATTTATCCTTGTTAGGATGAGGTCTTTCTTCTATTCTTGACAAGGTCACAAGGGTACAAAAGGGCCATTGAGAGGATCTTTTCCCTCCTTTTGTCTAAAACAATCGAAGGTTTTCATCCATGTTAAAATGAGATTCTCTTCCTATTTTTAACATGATTAGCATTTAACCTATCAGGATGAGGTCTTCCTTCTATTCCTGACAAGATCGTAGGGGCACAAAAGGACCATTGAAAGGGCCTCTCCCCTCCTCCTATCTTAAACAATCGGAGGTCTTCATCCACATTAGGATGAGATTCTTCTGCTATTTCTAATATGGTTAGCATTTATCCTTGTCAGGATGAGGTCTTCCTTCTATTCTTGATAAGATCGTAGGGGCACAAAAGAGCCATTGAGAGGTTCTCTTTCCTCCTTCTATCTTAAACAATCAAAGATCTCCATCCATATTTGGACGAGATTCTTCTTCTGTTTCTAACATGATTAGCATTTATCCTTATCAGGATGAGATCTTCCTCCTATTTCTGACATAGTCGTAGGGGCATAAAAGAGCCATTGAAAGAACTTCTCCCCTCCTATTTTAAATAATCAGAGGTCTTCATCCACATTAGGATGAAGTTCTCCTCCTATTTCTAACTGAAGAAAAAATTTTGCTTTCCACCACAGGATCGTGTAGATTTGAAATGGATTTTGAAAGGAATATGCCCTTAAGCCAATCAATTTTTGGACTATTCTTTGTCTTTCAAACTTATGTAATAACATTTTAAAATAAATAAAGGCATTATTTCATCATATGCAGTATTTTATTATTTATTTAAGATTATGATGAACCTCATAAATTATGGCTATGGTTTTAGGATTATGATGAGATCATATCAGTAAGATCTAAAATCTTAAAATCCTAATTTAAACATTCTTAGTCGATGGAACATTGAGTTAGGGATCAATATTTTCGATAAGACTAGCACATCTTTTGTATGTTCAATTGAGAGGGTGATTGATCTCATAATCACTTGTGTATCCTCTTTGTCGCCTTGGAATCCTTGCCGCCCAAGACTCCTTGCCACCCTCTCATCCTTGATGCCTCTTAGACCAAGTCAAAGTCCCTTGGGACTTTGACTATTCAAAGATCATCTCACATGCCATCTTTGCTGAATAGGCATCCCACTTCAAGGCCATTGGATGGCCTTCTTATCTGATCTAATGGTTTTATCAGTGTGGTGCCAAAAATGAAAGCTTGCGACTCTTCATAAATAACTTACGTAAAGTTAGTCCAAGAGTCCTTCTGCTTTAAGGCAGCTCTTGGACTAAGTCTACATAATGTTATTATTTGATTAGGCATGAGATAGGCTAAAGGGACATGAGATATTTATATGGAAAGGATGTGAGAAAATGAGTTGGCACCCCTACGTACATTATAAATAAGGGTGCGCACCAAGAGTCCAGTAGTGTGAAAATTATCTTTCTTACTTATAAGTATTTTCTATTGTCCAATTTTTTTTCTTTCCTTCTCTTGTCCAGAGCTTGTCCTTATAAGGATTAGAAGTCATCTTAAGATAAAGAGATTAGAAAGAAAAATTAAGAAGATAAGGAAAAAGAAAGATAGGTAAGGAGAGGCAAGGAAGATGATATAAAGGCTAAGGAAGGTCTTGCCCTTTTAATTAAAGTTCTTATTATTAAAATTTTAATTATATAAATTAGAGATGCTGGTATCTTGATCAAGTCTCTATGTGGATCAACGTTGGAGGGTGAACACGTGGGCACCTGGTGGAACCCCTAACGGACTGCTGTCGGCAATTAGGGATAATTTAGGATTTAGCGATAAGAGGTATGTTCTAATACTTTTTTATGTTACAAATCTATGTTATATGATTTAATTGCTAATAAGCTGGTCCTAGGGTTCGGATTTGATTTGTATGATTTCATAATTTTGCTTTGAAATCCATGCTTTCGCCCTGTACACCATTCCTATCAGTGGTATCAGAGCAAGCCTTATTAGGTTAAATCATATAATACTTTGCTTATAATATAATGGCATAAATAAAAAGTATGATATAATTTTTATTAGCATGTTATTTATATGATGAGATCATATTTTTATTTATCATAATAAGATTATGATGTATATATATTATTCTTTATTGATTGCCCTAACATAGTGGATAGTATCCACTTTGTAATGATGGTTGTCCTAGAATAATTATATATGTTAATATATATATTTCATAATTGATGCTTTTATGCATTTAGTTTGATTTAAAATGTGCATCGAAACCATTTAAATTCTTCTTTAAAATTATATTTAGTTGTAGTGTAATTAATCTATAGCTGAATCAGTCGGGATGTCTAATTGATCAATTGGTGTCTAGGATAAATGGTTCATGATTGATAAAGAGAACGTGATTTTTTAGTTGGTTCCGTTGTCTGACCTGACCAATTTATTGGTGTCTAAGGAAAGCAATGGGGGAACTCCCACTTCTCTTCCACTTATCTGACCAATTCGATTAATTTAAAACTAGATTAAAATGCTTAGTATTATATTCACTACATTAAGACCTTCCTTCATACTAGGTTCTTATTATGTCCAGAACCATATTAGTTTTGTTGTGTAACCACAAAATCTATCATGGGAAAAGATGTAATATTAATCTAGTGCATTGAGATGCCTACAGCATTTTGAATATACTGCCTTGTTGTGTAACCATAAAAGAAGTTATATTTCATTTTGACTGTATAGAAATGAAGGGTTCTATTTGAACTAAAATAATAAAGTTTGTTGTGCTAACACAAGGCTATTAATATTTTAGAGGCAAAAAAAAATATTTTTGAGAGTTGCATAAAATACAATTGGAAAGAGTTTCCTACCTTTGAACTTATACCAGGTTTGTTGTGCAACCATAAGACCTTTTATGAGGAATTAGGGTCTTATTCTCACTATGAAAATCAAAGAGTTATGATTTTTGATTTAACAGTGGGAGACATAATTAAATTAAAATCCTAATTTAATTATGTTTGTCATCTTGAGTTGTTTGCTTATGTATTGTTCTTTATTATGTAGATTAAATGGCTTCTTCACTTTCATTGCATTCAATTTTGGATTCAAATAAATTGATTGATCAAAATTATGTGTACTGATTGAGAAACCTTAAAATAGTACTCAGTCAAAAAAAACTCTCCGATATTCTTGATGTCCCTGATCCTAAACCATTAGAAAAAGATGCCGCAGAAGATAAGTCTATATACAAGATGTGGCAAAATGATTCTCTTACTGTTAAATGCATCATACTTGCCTCTATGAGTAATGAATTACAGAGACAGCATGATGGCATGGACACTCAGTCCATATTGCTCAATTTAAAAGAACTTTATGGAGAGCATAATAGAACTGCTAGATATGAGATATCTAAGCAATTATTTAATGTAAGAATGATAGAAGGAACATCCATACAAAGTCATATTTTGATGGTAATTGATCTAATCACTCGATTAAGTCAATTAGATTTTGTTATAGATGGAGAGTTAAGTCAGGATTTGATCCTACAATCACTCCCTGAATTATTATCACTCTCTGAATTATTTTCTCAGTTTGTCATAAACTATCATATGAACAAACTGAATTCTTCCTTGCCTGAGCTGTTAAATATGCTTAAGACAACAGAAAGCCATATCAAGAAGGATAAGGCTCCTCTTCTTCTTATGGATGGGATCTCCAAGGAGAAGGCAGGCAAAAAGGGTTCAAAGAATAGGTTGAACCCTAAAGGTGGTATAAATAAGAAGAAAAAGGGGAAGAAGGTCTCCGAACAGATGATCTATTTTCACTGTGGCAAAATAGGTTATTGGAAGAGGAATTGTCATGCTTACCTTGCAACCATGAAGTCTGATGTAAATAATGCACCAAAAGGTATGTATGAGATACATACTATATTATCATTAAATTCTTCCATTTTAAATTCTTGGGTATTAGATACCAGCTATGATTTTCATATCTGCAAATCTTTACAGGGGCTACAAAAAATTAAGAGTTTGAAGAAAGGTGACTTCAAGCTCTATGGCACTGGAGGAGAGTCTATCCAAGCAAAAGTTGTAGAAACAAATATATTGAAGTTACCTTATGAAAAGATCTTAGAGCTTACAAATTATTATTATATGCCTAAGATCATTAGAAATATTATATCTATACCCTTGTTATTAAAACAAGGTTATAGTCTTAATGTAACAAGCGAAGGTTGCTCGATCAAATATTCTAATGAAAATATTTGTTTTGGCATATTTAGCAATGGTTTGTTGACTCTATGTTTGGATGACAATATATTTCATATTGATGAAAATAGAAAACGTAAGAGAGATGACATAAATAATACTTTACTTTGGTATTGTCGATTAGGTCATATTAGTGAGGCTAGAATTAACAAGTTATACAAAGAAAAGTTCTTTGGTCTTTTGATTATGAATCATTAGAAACTTGTGAATCATGTCTCATGGGTAAAATGACTAAGACTCCATTTAGTAGACATGGAGAAAGGACAAAAGAATTATTAGGACTTGTACATATGGATGTATGTGATCCTATGACAACTCAAGCCAGAGAAAGATACTCTTATTTCATAATATTCACTGATGATTTATCTAGGTTTCAATATGTGTATCTTATGAAATACAAATAAGAAGTCTTTAATAAATTTAAAGAGTATCAAAGTATGGTCGAAAAATAAACTAGATAATGTATAAAAATTCTTTGATCTGATCGGGGAGGAGAATACTTATCTAGTAAGTTTCTAGACTATCTTAAAGTAAAAGGGATTCTCTCTTAATGGACACCTCCTTATGCACCGTAATTAATGATGTAGCCGAAAGAAAAAATCGTACCTTATTAGATATGGTATGGTCCATGATGTACTTCATTGAATTACCTATTTCCTTCTGGGGTCATGCCATGAAGACCACAATTTATATCTTGAATAGAGTACCTTCTAAATCTATATCTAGTACTCCATATGAGATATGGAGAAGTAAGAAATCCAATCTTAAGTATTTTAAGATATGGGGTTGTCCAGCATATGTCAAAAAAAATTTTGGACATAAGCTTGATGCTAGATCAGATAGATGTCTATTTATCGGATATCCTAGAAATAGTATAGGATATTTATTCTACCACCCTACTGAACAAAAGGTATTTGTAAGTAGGCATGCCACTTTCATGAAAAAAGAATTTATCTTAGAAAAGGGCAGTGGCAGAAATATTAAACTTAGTGAAATTCAAGAAAAACAAATAGAAATTTCTCAATCAAATAATCACATAAAAGAACCAGAACACATAACTCCTATCCATAGGTCTGAAAGAGTATGACATACACCTATGAGGTATGGATTCATTATTGAGAATAATGAAGCCCAAGTCATTGAGAATGATGAACCTCTGACCTATACGAAAGCAGTCAAAAGTAAGAACTCTTACAAATGGCTGGCTGCCATGCAATCCAAAATGGAATCCATGCACACCAACAAAGTATGGACTTTGGTGGATGCACCAGAGGATATAAATCCTATTGGATGCAAATGGATTTTTAAGAAAAAGATTGGAGCAGATGGTCAAATTGAAACTTATAAGGCCAGATTGGTGGCTAAAGGTTTTAGGCAAAAATAGAGGATTGATTATGATGAAACATTTTCACCTATTGCCATGCTCAAATCTATTCGGATTATGCTTGCCATAGCAGCATACCACGATTATGAAATATGGCAAATGGATGTGAAGACCACCTTCCTTAATGGTTTCCTTGAGGAGGAGGTCTATATGTCACAGTCCAGAGGGATTTGAGTCAAATGAGAGACCAAATCAGGTATGCAAGCTTAAGAGATCCATTTATGGATTAAAGCAAGCATCAAGGAGTTGGAACATCCATTTTGATGTAACAGTAAAAGAGTTTGGTTTTATCAAGAATGTGGATGAACCATGTGTGTACAAGAAAACTAGTGGAAGAACCATAGTCTTCTTGGTTCTGTATGTAGATGACATACTCCTCATTGGGAATGATATCCCAATGTTGCAATCAGTCAAGTTATGGCAATCAAATAAGTTTTCTATGAAAGATTTGGGAGAAGCATCCTATATACTAGGAATAAAGATCTATAGAGATAGATCTAAGAGAATGCTAGGCTTGTCCCAATCTAGGTACATTGACTTAATACTGGTAATATTCAGTATGGATGGGAGTAAAAGAGGTTACTTACCTATGAGTCAAGGCATACATCTCTCTAAAAAGTTGTCTCCAAAGATACCTGAAGAGAGAAATAGAATGAGTTCTATTCCTTATACTTTGGCTGTTGGATAAATAATGTATGCCATGTTATGTACAAGGCCTGATGTTGCTTGTGCCTTAGGCATTGTAAGTAGATTTCAAGCTGATCCAGGAGAGAATCATTGAAAAGTTATGAAAAAAAATCTTAAGTACTCAAGAAGGACTAAAGATATTTTTCTAGTATATGGTGGTTTTGATCTTAAACTAAAAGCATATTCTGACTCTATTTTTCAATCAGACCCAGATAATAGCAAATCCATTTTAGGGTATGTCTTTACTCTGAATGGTGCAGCAGTGAGTTGGAAGAGTTCTAAGCAGCCAACTGTAGCTGATTCAACTACTGAGGCAAAATATGTAGCTATAAGTGAAGCAGCCAAGGAAGCTGTCTGGATGAAGAAGTTCATCACTAAATTGGGTATTATTCCTGAAATTAAGAATCCAGTACTACTTTACTGTGATAATACTGGAGCTATTGCTCAAGCAAAGGAACCTAGGTCTTATCATAAATCCAAACACATTTTGATACCCTTCCATCTCATTGGTGAAATTATTGAAAGACAAGATGTAGTCATAGAACGAGTTGACACAAAGAATAATATAGCAGACCCATTCACTAAGGCTTTACCACTACAATTGTTTGATCGTCATCTTGATTGTATGGGATTAAAATTTAAGGGCAATTGGCTTTAGTGCAAGTGGGAGATTGAAAGAAATATGCCCTCAAGCCAATCAATTTTTGGGCTGTTGTTTGTCTTCCAAACTCATGTAATGACATTTTAAAATAAATAAAGGCATTATTTCATCATATGCAGTATCTTATTATTTATTTAAGATTATGATGAACCCCATAAATTAAGGCTATGATTTTAGGATTATGATGAGATCATACCAGTGAGATTTAAAATCTTAAAATCCTAATTTAAACATTCTTGGTCGATGGAACATTGAGTTGGGGATCAATATTTTTCGGTAAGACTAGCACATCTTTTGTATGCTCAATTGAGAGGGTGATTGATCTCACAATCACTTATGTATGACACTAATATAAAGATGTGGGTGCTCATTAGAGAATGAGTTCACTGAATTAATCCAAGTTGAGAATATCTAATGGAGTCTTATCTACATGTCAATAGATGGTTCTCATAGTGGAATTGTGCATATAATCCTTTGACCTGAAACTATCATGGAATCTTATATATATGAATCTATATTTTGGTTCATACTCATTCATGACTCAATCATGTACGGGATGATCTGAAAATGGTAGATTATATATGAAGGTTGTGAGTAGGTTAACATGGAATCGATCACTCCTCGTAAGAGAAAATAGCATCCTACCTGCTTCAAACAAATGATGATTCAGGAAGACTTTGATCAAATCATGATGAAAATTAGAAATGGTTTCTAATGTTTCATTAAATGAATCATCATCATAAGATTGAAAGAGAAATGAATATGATATTGGGATTGACATATTTCCATTCCCAGAGTCATATTCAGGATGTAGGGAGATCGAAGGATCTAGTTGCATGGTAATTTTCCATTGAAGGATATTTTTGGTATTTCCATCAAAATTTTACATCTTTCGGAAAGTTACGATATATTGCTAGACGTCAATCATGTCTTGTTGGTTTGATCAAATTAAAATTTTAATTTGATCATTAAATTAGATAGTGTTCTAAATTAAGTCAAATTGGGTTGGCTAGTTTTGACCTAAATTGAATTGGATGAGTTCTAACCAGATTAGGTCAAATCACACCCAGACCCACTGCCGATTAGATGTGAAACCTAATGGGTCACACACAAAGAGAATTGATTAAAGGGTCTAATTTGATTAGACCATGTTTGCAAGATGAACATGCTAGCACATGTAGCAAACCCTAGCACCTAGATTCGAATTGGATTCGAATCGGCTTTTGATTTGGGCTAATTAAGGTCTGATTTGAGCCAAATAGGATTTGGTCTTGAATTGAATTAATCTTGACTAATTGAGCTTCAGTTGTGGTAACCATACCAGAATTCCACATGCCAGAGAGTCTCTCTCTTGTGCGTGGGAAGTCTTTCATGCGCAAAGAGTTTTTGGCACATGGGATTTAGTTGGCGCCTACCTTCTTTGACTTTTCCTATTTTTTTGTCGCATAAATTTTTCAAATGGGTGTGGACATCAGATATGGGGCGTAGAAGAATCCTTCTATAGATTAAATACTCCGTTATTTTTTGAGAAGGGACTCTTTGTCGCCCAAGAATCCTTGCCGCCCAAGACTCCTTGCCGTCCTCTCATCCTTGATGCCTCTTGGACCAAGTCAAAGTTCCTTGGGACTTTGACCATGCAAAGATCATCTCACATTCCATCTTTGCTGAATGGGCATCCCACTTCAAGGCCATTGGATGGCCTTTTTATCTAATCTAATGGTTATATCAGGATCGCGCCAAAAATGAAAGCTTGCGACTCTTCGTAAATAATTTACATAGAATTAGTCCAAGAGTCCTTCTGCTTTAAGGCACCTCTTGGACTAAATCTACATGATGTTATTATTTGATTAGGCGTGAGATACGCTGAAGGGACATGCGATATTTATATAGAAAGGGTGCAAGAAAATGAGTTGGCACCCCTACGTACATTATAAATAAGGGTGCGCACCAAGAGTCCGGTAGTGTGAAAATTATCTTTCTTTCTTACAAGTATTTTTTATTATCCAATTTTTTTCTTTCCTTCTCTTATCCAAATCTTGTTCTTATAAGGATTAGAAGTCATCTTAAGACAAATAGATTAGGAAGAAAAATTAAGAAGATAAGAAAAAGGAAAGATAGGTAAGGAGAGGCAAGGAATGTGACATAAAGGCTAAGGAAGGTCTTGCCCTTTTAATTAAAGTTTTTATTATTAGAATTTTAATTATATAAATTAGAGGTGTTGGTGTCTTGATCAAGTTTCTATGTGGATCAACGTTGGAGGGTGAACATGTGGGCACCTGGTGGAACCCCTGATGGACTACTGCCGGCAATTAGGGATAATTTAGGGTTTAGCAATAAGAGGTATATTCTAATACTTTCTTTTATATTATAAATGAATGTTATATGATTTAATTGCTAATAAGGTGGTCCTAGGGTTCGGGTTTGGTTTGTATGATTTCATAATTTTGCTTTGAAATCCATGCTTCCATCCTATACATCATTCCTATTAGATTTTTCTAAAAATTTTTAAATAATCTGATCTGATCTAAGAGTTCTTAAATTTGATCATGGTGATTTAATATTAAAAATTAAAATAAAAATTAAATTGGATTTAATATCAAACCTTGTTTGGGTAATCTAATTACCCTACGATGATCTTGATATTTTCTGAGGTTCTAGAAGGAGCCACGCATGCACCTGGTCTCTACTAGTATCAATTTGAAAAGAATCTGGACGTCTTCTCCTCTCAAATCTTTTCTTCAAAGACTAGATCTGAATCTATTCTAGAAGTCCTTTAAAAATTTTTGAATGCAGCATGTCCGTCTCACGAACACCATCGCATAGATGCTGAACTCTTCACAAATTTGATTGGATCTTCTTCTCAAATTTGTTTCTAAGTTTTTAAACATGTAGAAGAGAGGGAGAGAGAGGATCAAGAGAGTGTGGGATATCTAGAATGGCAGCCTTTGGGTATGAAAAATATTTCTACATGAAGAGCCTTCTTGCAAGGGTTCTTATACAAAAGTATAGCACCAAGTTAGAGTCTCTCTTTGATCAAAAACCTCTTTTTCTCAACTATTGGGACTTCAGGACTTGATCTCCATGAAAATCCCCAAATTTCATCTAATTTTGATGCCAAAAATCAATCTGAAAGGTGGCAGCATGAGTAGATAAGGAAGAGTCCACTATGCCTAGGACTCTTCCCTAAAGAGTTTGATCCAAATTAAACTCTATCATAACTCAGTCTAGATACCTTCAAAAATCATAAAATTTAGTACACTCAATGAATAATTTATGCTCTATCATATATCCAAAAATTAATTTAAAATAATTTCTATATAATTTTATAAAAGTATCTGATCAAGTAACCCTCAATTCTCTTAAACAGATCAACTTTTGACCCCAGTCAAATTTGACTATGAATGGATTTAATTTCTACAACTAATCTAACCTGGACTTATTCTAGTCAGATGAAAATAAATCCATTCAAAATATAAGAATGAGTTAAATCAAATTTAACTTGGTTGTGATGAATCAGAAAGATTTCAAAAGGAGACAGTCAAGCTCAATCGTGTACTAGTACGATTACCTTGAACTTGATTGGATCTAATCCAAATCAATCGAACTGGGTTAGCTCAATTGATGACATCCAGACCCAAACCCTTATTTGTGTGATCTAGTTAAATTCAATCCTATATGGGAATGAGATATATCACGATCTCCATCATCAACATCATTGAAACACCTTTCGATGGATCAAAACTTTTCTGATTCATACAATTAGAATGATTGATCATCAAAATCATTTTAGCTGCTCCCAAAATCCATCAGTGATACCTAGTAGTATATGGTGGCAACCCATCAAAACTAAAGGTGAACCTCTAGGTGCAGTAACCTGTGTGATTAGGTTCTTCTATCTTGAGCCCCAACAGGATTAGGGTTAAGATAAACTCATCAAACTCAATGTCTGTCATATGAATTAATCATTTGATTTGAGTCCAATGTGAAACCCTAATAGAAACTCTTTCTATCATCTTCACTCTGCCATGGCCATGGGCTTAAGGACTCAATCTCATAATTATCATAGGGCTACTCCTCATCTACCGAGGTAGATAGATCCTCTTATTGGTGCAATCCAATTCCTATAATGAACATGCTATAGCCAACATACACCTCAGAATTTCGAATGGCAAGAAGATCGAGTTATGGTGTAGTCAAACTATAATACCCTCAAGGTGAACTACCGATGCATCTCAGATCAAAGAACCATACACACCACTGTAGCATCGAGTCAATCATCGATGAGAAGGTAGACTTCCTTATGACTACTCGAGGTGGTCATGCTTAGTGCCCTCATTCTCTAACAAGTACCTATACTCTCGCTCTGATATCTCCACATTGTAGACTCAAGACATGTCTATCCTAAGAAAGCAATCATACACCAACCTTCTGGATCAATCACCATCCTCATGATGATCCTACGATCGAAAGCATTTTATGAGTTAATTATGAAAATTCATGTCTTAAATTTTCAACTTTTGAAAATATAAATTATCATTACCATTAACTCAAAGGATGTATGATAGACACTTTTAAATACACACTATGATAGAAAAATAATCTATTTATTAATTTATAGTCAAAATTATAAAATTACTCTTAGAATTATATTATAAGTGACAGCCAATCTGGCTTCTAGGGCACACATCTAACAAACTCCCACTTGACCTAAAGCCAATTGGCTACAAATCTAAGTTCCATCTTCTTAACGTGGGCTTTGATCTTCTACTGGCTCAATGACTTTGTCAGCGGATCAGCTGCATTATCTATAGTGTCGACTCTCTTGATGTCGACGTATCTGTTCTTGAAATAATCATGGATGAGGTGGTATCGCTACTTGATGTGCTTAGATTTTTGATGAGATCTTGGCTCCTTAGCTAGGGCTATGGTATCATTGTTATCACAATATAGAGGGATGGCATCTAATGGCATCACTCCAAGCTATACGACGAACTTCTTGTACCAAAATGCCTTCTTTGCAGCTTCCGATGTAGCGATGTACTCTGCTTCCATGATGGAATCTGCTATCACCGTATGCTTGAAACTTTTTCAGCTGACAGCACCACCATTACAAATAAATAGACTTCCAGATGTCGACTTTTGATCATCTATATCGGATATAAAATTCAAGTCTGTATGCCCCTGGATCTGGAATTTTTTATTACCAAAGACTAGAAACATATTCTTAGTCCTTCTCAAGTACTTAAGGATACATTTCACAGATGTCCAGTGCTCTACGCCTGGATTGGACTGATACCTGCTCGTGATACTCACAGCATGGGCAATATTAGGTCGTGTACATAGCATGGCATACATGAGGCTTCCTATTGCTGAAGCATAAGGGATCTTGCTTATGCGTTCAATCTCCTCAGGTGTGTTAGGACATATCTTATTAAAGAGATGAATGCCATGTCTGAAGGGCACCAATCCCCTCTTGGAGTTTTTCATGATAAACCTCTTTAGCACCTCCTCTATGTACATCTTTTGTGAGAGACCCAGTATCCTATTTGGTCTCTCTATAGACCTTAATTTCTAGAATAAAGGATGCCTCTCCTAGGTCTTTTATGGAGAATTCTTTAGACAACCATATTTTGACCATAGTCAACATAGGAATATCATTTCCAATTAGGAGGATGTCATCCATGTACAGTACAAGAAAGACAATAGCGCTCCCACTAATCTTTTTGAAAATATAGGGCTTCTCCTTGTTCTTAATGAATCCAAATGATTTGATCACATCATTGAAATGAGCATTCCAGTTCTGAGATGCTTGCTTAAGTCTATATATGGATCTTTGCAGCAGACTTTGTGATCAGTATCACTGGATATAAAATCCAGCGGCTGTTCTATATAGATATCTTCCTAAAGATATTCATTTAAGAATATTATTTTCACATTCATATGTCATATTTCATAATCAAAATAGGCTGCAATAGCAAGTAATGTGCAGATGGATTTAAGCATAGCTACTGACGAAAAAGTATCTTGATAGTCAATGCCTTCGCGCTGACTATACCCTTTCGCTATGAGCCTTGCTTTGAATGTCTCTACATTTTCATTAGCACCTATCTTTCTCTTGAAGGTCAATTTACACCCAATAGGTACTATACCTTCAGGTGGGTCTACCAAGGTCCAGACTTGATTTGAGTACATTGAGTCAATCTCTAACTTCATTGCCTCTAACTATTTCTCAGAGTCGATATCTAATATTGCCTCATCATAGGTTTTGGGATCATCACCATGAACCCCTTTTTCTATGAGGAACATTTTCTTTACGTCCTCTGAAATAGTACCTAAGTATCTTTCAGAGGGATGGAAAATTCTTTTTGATCTACGAGATGGACGAGGTAGTAATTGGACTGGCTCAATCTGATTTGGTTCCATAGGTTCCTTGGCTTGTGGCTCTTAGGAGACTTTCTCCTCGAGCCTAATCTGTCTTCCGATGCAACCATCTTGAATAAACTATTTTTCAAGAAAGATGGTGTATCGACTCACCATCAAATTATGATCTTCCAAAAAATAGAAATAATATTCTAATGTCTCTTTAAGATATCCTATAAATCAAGCTCTAAAGGACCTAGACTCTAATTTATCCACCTGTTGTCTCTTGACATAGACCGAGCAACCCCAAATTCTAAGATGACTCAGACTTGATCTCTTACCATGCTATATCTCATACGGTGTGCTAGGAATGATTTTAGATGAAACCCTATTCAGTAGATATATAGCGATCAACAAACTATATCCCCAAAAAAACTCAGAGAGGTCTGTGAAGCTCATCATGGATCGAACCATATCTAATAGGATTCGATTTCTCCATTCTGAAATCTTATTGAATTGAGACGTTCCAAGTGGAGTCCATTGAGAGACTATGCCATTATCCTTAAGATAGTCTAAAAATTTTTGACTAAGGTATTTGCCTCCTCGATCTGATTGAAGAACCATCATGGGTCTTTTTATTTATTTTTCTACTTCGAGTCTGAATTTCTTGAACTTTTCAAAATCTTTAGACTTGTGTCGTATCAAATACACATATCCATACTAAGATAAATCATCGATAAAGGTAATGAAGTAGATGTAATTATCCCTGGTTGGCACGTCAAATGGGCCGCATACATCAGTATGTACTAGGATAAGCAGGTCTGTGGCCCTTTCCCCATGTTCCATAAAAGGAAGCTTGGTCATTTCACCATGAAGGCATGATTCACAAATCGGATATGACTCGAAAGTCAATGGACTCAATAGCCTAGATTTCTCCAATTTGTTAACCCTATCTTTAGCTATATGATGTGGCCTAAGGTGCTAAAGATACTTATCATTTAGACTATCCCTAGGTTGCTTTGATCCTATGGCATTCATATTTTGCTTGATATTAAAAATAGAAATATCAATATGTGATTGATAGAGACCATTTATAAGAAAACCACTTGTAATTTTATTTTTTTCATAAAGAATATTATAATGGTCCTTAAGAAAATTAATTATATAGCCTTCCTATGCTAAACATGAAACAAAAATCAAATTTTTGCTTGCTGCAGACATATAAAAAAAGTCTCTAAGTGCTAAGTCTAATCCTGATGGTAATCGCATAGAGTAGGTTCCCACGATCATAGCAACAACTCTTGCACCATTTTTGATGTGTAGGATTATCTCACCATCCTCAGCCTCCTACTATCCTCAAGATCCTGCATAGAAGTGCACAAGTGAGCACTAGAACCAAAGTCAAGCACCCAACTGGATGCAGAAAAAATCGTAAGATTAGATTCTATAATGAGTATACTTCTAGAAGGACGTGCCTCCTTCCTGTTCTTTAGGCTGGCCAAGTAAAGAGGGCAGTTCTGCTTTCAATGGTTGTCAGTATTGCAATGAAAATATTTTTTTTTGTCAGCAGCCTTCTTCTTCAGCTCTGCCTTCTTCTTCGATTCTGCCATCCACTTTCTGCTTCTTCATCAATTTCTTCTTCTTTTCAAAAGATTTTCTCTTGGATGAAGTCCACTCTGTAGAAAGTACTGAGCCTTTAGAATCTTTCATAAAAAGCTCAGCAGTAATCAGCATATTCATGAGCTCAGCCATGGTATTCTGAAGTTTATGCATATGGTAGTTAATGATGAACTGCCCATATGCATTAGTCAAGGACTGTAGAATTATGTCAGTCTGTAGATCCTGATCTAACTTGACACCAAGCTTCTCAAGCTCTTTTATGTCCTTTATCATCATCAGACAATGATCTTGGACTGACTGCCCATCATGCATTTGAGTCTTAAACAATCTTTTAGTGACTTGATATTTGGCTGCACGACTCTGTTTACCAAACAACTCTTGCAGGTGAGCCAACATTTGGTGGCTAGTCTTAATGTCTTCATGTTGGTGCTGGAGCTCATCAGATATTGAGCCCAATATGTAATACCTAGCATTGTTATCTTCATCCATCCACTTCTTGAGAGACGCTCTCTGATTAGCAGATGGACGGGCTGGTAAGGTGGAAGGATCCTGTTCCAACATATGAGTCAACTTTTTGGAATCCAAAATAATTTTAAAGTTCTGAAGCCAATCCTTATAGTTGGGTCCAGTCAGTTTATGAGTTTCTAGGATATGGGCTAGTTGGTTGGACGCAGATATTTTTCTATAGAGAGTCAAAATTTTTAGTTAAATTTTATAATTAGACTTAACAAATTTATTTAAAAATTATATTTTTAAATAAATTAGACTTCCATTATTTACTCAAATTTCTACACTTTCTTGGCAGAGATGCAAAAATCTTTATGATTATTGATTTTTAGTGGATGGTGCGGTCCCACCAACTGACTCACCACATCACTTAATAGTTATTAGTAATGGATCAACCGATGAGTGGACAACTCTTGTCCAATGATTCTCTAATCATGGTGCATCCTAACCTGATCTTTAATTCATGAATCTCACCATGTCCGAAATATTGATCCACTCCTTAGTTAAGTCAGACCCATCATTTGCATAGATTGGATTTCTGATTGGATCCCTCACCGTATCCGGAATATTGAGCCCAATCCATCCTCCAACCTATAGCATTCAATACCTAATAGATATGGTTGCATCTTTTCGATGCAACTAAACTACTGTATTCAACCGAGAACAATCAACCTCGAAAAGGGCCCACACATCTACAATGGTAGAAGATCTTAGACTTAATATTTTATTAGAAAGATTTAATTTAGGTATCTTTAAACTTGACTTGACTTAGTCAAAACAATTATGACTAACCAAGTGGCATGGGTTGACTTGAATTGTTAGCCATCTTAAATTAGAACTAGGTCGACACAAATGGCCAGGTAAGTGAGACTGGTGGAAGGGATATGCCATTAACTCGATAAGAATGCATTTAAGTCGAGTAGCTCCTAATTAAAAATTAGTCGATCATATCTGCCAGACTTACCTTAGATACCAAATTATCAAATCAGAACTAATTGGATTAGCCTACAATCGAGACTTGAATCATGGAGCCAAATTAGGTCTTGACTTGATCGAGTCACATCTCCATGTGATTCGATCTTGATCTAGACTTAATCCTATTAGGATGGTTAAATCTAAGCTTTCTTTGATCCCATCTAACCAACTCTTGATTCGATTTGATCAACCGCTAGACCTAATTGAGCTACCCAAGCCCGAATCCAATTTTATGAATATGTTTTAGATCTGAAAGTTCATAATTTTTAGATTTAATTAATTTTATAATCTTAATTTTTAATTAAGTTTTGGATTCATGAACAAAACATGTAATAAAAATTTTAGAATTTTAGGATCTAGAATTTTGTAGAAAAATAAATTCTGATTTTTGATTAAGGACGAACGTGCAGCACCCCTACACACCATAAGAATATCCCATCGAATGAAAGGAGAGGGCCATTAAATCCTACTTTATTCTTATGACTGGATGGCCATGGAAAACTCCTTAATAAAAAATATAATTTTTTATTATAAAATTAGTTAAATCATATATCACATATATAAAGATCAAACTAATACATGTCTTGCATGCATCTCATGTATCATCAATATGCATACTTTTAGATCTCAAATATCATATATTAAATCTAAAAATAAAATTTTAAATTTGATGATATCAAATATAAAACTATTCTAGACATCTTGTAGAACTATTCTATGACTAGTCTAATCATGCATCTTTCATATCTCAAATGAATAAATCAAAAATTAAAAAATTATTTTCTATTTTTAGATCTGATTATAATAATTATAACATCAAAAAAATAAAAATTAAATATATATAAAATCATATTTAATTAAAATAAATATATGATCATACTAGACTACATATAGAACTATTCTATACCTAGTCTAGTCATGCATCTCATACATATTAGATCTAAATTATTTAATTTTTAATTTTTTAATTTTAGATCTAATCACATCTGATGTGATATCTAAAATCTTTAAATACTATATAATAAATAAAAATAAAATCAGATCTAAGATAGATCTGAAGAACTACTAAAGCAACTCTAATACCAGTTGAAGAAAAAATTCTATTTTCCACCGTAGGATCGTGTAGATCTGATCAGATATGAGATGAATTTTTTTAAAAAATTTTAAATGATCTAATCTAATTTAAGAGTTCTCATATTTGATCATGATTATCTGATATTAAAAATTTAAATAAAAATTAAATTAGATTTAATATCATACCTTATTTGGATAATCTGATTATCCTACGATGATCCTGATATTTTCTAAGCCATGCATGCACTTGGCCTCTACCAGTATCCACGTAGGAAGGATCTAGATATCTTCTTCTTATAAATTTTTTTTTTCAGAGATCAAATTTGAATCTGATCTGAAAGTCCTTCAAAAATTTCTGAAGGCAATGTGTCCGTCTCACAAACACCATCACGTAGATGTTGAACTCTTCACAAATTTAACTAGATCTTCTTCTCAGATTTGTGCCTAACATTTTAAGAATATAGAAGAGAGGGAGAGAGAGGATAGATGGGGTGTGGGATATCTAGAATGGTAGCCTTTGGGTATGAAAAATATTTCTACATGAAGAGCCTTTGTGCAAGGGTTCTTATACAAAAGCATAGCGCCAAGTTAGAGTCCCTCTTTGACCAAAAATCTCTTTTTTCGACCATTGGCAATGTAGAACTTGATCTCCATGAAAATCCTTAGATCTCATCTAATTTTGATGACAACAATCAATCTAGAAGGTGGCGGCATGAGTAGATAAGGAAGAGTCCACTGCGCCTTGGACTCTTCCCTCAAGAATTTGATTCAAATTAAATTATATCATAACTTAGTCTAGATAACTCCAAAAATTTCAAAATTTGGTACAATTAATGTATAATTCATGCTCTATACATATCCAAAAAATAAATCAAAATAATTTCTAAATAATTTTTTAGAGGTATCTGATCAGGTGACCCTCAATTCTCTCAGATAGGTCAACTTTTGATCCTAGTTCAATTTGACTATGAATGAATTTAGTTTTTATAATTAATCTAACCTAAACTTATTTCAGTCAGATGAAAATAAACTCATTCAAAATATAATAAATGAGTCAAATCAAATTTGACTTGGTTGCGATGAATCAGAAAGATTTCAGAAGGAGAAAGTCAGGCTCAATCGTGTGCTAGCACGATTACCTTGAACTTGATTGGATCTAATCCAAATCAATTGAACTAGGTTAGCTCAATTGATGACATCCAAATCCAAACCCTTGTTTGTGTGATCCAGTTAGGTTCAATTCTGTATGGTAATGAGATATGTCACAATCTTCATCATCGACATTATTGAAACATCTTTCGATGGACTAGAACTTTTTTTGATTCATAGAATTAGAATGATTGATCATCAAAATCATTCTAATTGCTCCCAAAATACACTAGTGACACCTAGAAGTATATGGTGGCAATCCATCAGAATTGAAAGTGAACCTCTCAATGCTGTTACCTTTGTGATTGGGTACTTCTATCTTGAGCCCCGATAGGATTAGGGTTAAGGTGAACTCATCAAACCCAATGTCCGTCATATGAATTAATCATTCGATTTGAGTCTAATGTGAAACCCTAATAGAAACATTTTCTATCATCTTCATTCTGCTATGGCCGTGTGCTTAAGAACATAATCTAATAATTATCATAGGGATACTCCTAATCTACTGAGGTTTATAGATCTCCTTATTGGTGCAATCCAATTTCTATAATGAACATGCTATAGCCAATATATACCTCAGGATTCTGAATGGCTAGGAGATCGAGTTATGGTGTAGTCAAACTATAACACCCTTAAGGTGAACTATCGATGCACCACAGATCAAAGAACCATACACACTACTGTAGCATCGAGTCAGTCATCGACGAGAAGGTAGACTTCCTTACGACTACTCAAGATGGTCACACTCAATGCCCTCGTTCTCTAACAAGTATCCATACTCTCGCTCTAGTATCTCCACACCATGGACTCAAGATACATCTATCCCAATAAAGCGATCGTATACCAACCTTCTTGATCGATCACCATCCTCATGATGATCCTATGATCGAAAGTATTTTATGAGTTAATTATGAGAATTCATGTCTTAAATTTTCAACTCTTGAAAATATGAATTATCATTACCATTAACTCAAAGGATGTATCACAGACACTTTTAAATACACACTATGATAGAAAAATAATTTATTTATTAATTTATAGTTAAAATTATAAAATTGCCCTTAGAATTGTACTACAAGTGATAGCCAATCTGGCTTCTAGGGCACACATCTAACACTAACATGGTTGACTTTGTCTAATGATGAAGTTTGGGGCATTATTCTCAATCATTATAATTTTGCACAAAAGACATAGATATCAAAATAAGAAGATTTTATTGAAATGAAGTTATCGATGGTACATTCATTGGTTTTTCGAGTTCCATGGGCATGGTAGATCGGCTCCTCCAAGCTCCTTTAGGTAATCAGTTTCTTGCTAAATGACCTCCTTGATTTCATAAGGGCCTTTCCAATTTGGAGTAAGCTTTTCTTGATTTTGAGGTTGTGAGATAGCTGCTCGTTGAAGTACTAGGTCCCCCACCTTAAAAGCTTTGCCTTTAACTCTGGAATTATAATAGCGAGCTACTTTTTGCTTATAGGCTGCCATCCAAACTTGAGCTTCTTCTTGTTTTTCTTCCAACAAGTGGAGGTTAGTCCTAAGGTCTTGCAAGTTGCGTTGTTCATTAAAGGCCACAACTCGTGCTGTTTGTAATTTGAGCTCTATCGGAATGACCGCTTTTGTTTCGAAAGCCAGTGTGAATGGAGTCTCCCTAATTGCAACCTTTGGATAGTTTGGTATGCCCAGAGTATATGATAGAGCTCATCCACCCAAGTCTCCTTCACTCTTTCAAGTTTTGCTTTGATACCTTGCAGTAGGATCCTATTAGTTACCTCGATCTTGTCATTTGCCTGGAGATGAGCTACTGATGTAATACCTTGAGATATGTTCAAATCTTCATAAAACTCAGTGAGCTTTATCCATGCAAATTGGCACCCATTATCTATTATAAGTGTCTGAGGTAGGCCAAATCTACAAACAATTAACTTTCAAATGAAGTCCTGAACTTTAGCTTCTATAATCTTTGCCAGAGGTTCAGCCTCGATCCATTTTGTGAAGTAATCAATAGCTACCAGTAGAAACTTCTGCTGTCCGAATGCCATAAGAAAGGGTTCGAGTTTGTCTATCCCCCATTATGCAAATAGCCATGGGGCGCTAAGGAGGGTAAGCTCAAAGGTCGGTTGTCTTTGAATACTTACATTCCTTTGACGTCGATCATATTTTCTAACATACTCTATAGAATCATGGTACATTGTCGGCCAATAGTAGCCTTGTTGAAGTAGTTTGTAAGATAAGACTCGAGCTTCCAAATGATTTTCACATATTCCTTCGTGTACCTTCCATAGTGCAAAATCAACCTTAAAAGGTCAGGGATATTTCAAGAGTGATAAAGAGTATGACCTTTTATATAACTTATTTTCATATAGAACATATCGGAAGGCTTGATTTCTAAGTTTTTAAGCTTCTTTTGGACATAAGAAAAGACTCTATCCTTAAGATAAGAAACCAATGGGTCGATCTTGCTGGGCTCATGGTCAACTTGCATTACAGCCTAGGATTCTTCCAAATTTTGGCATTTTAGAACTTCAAAGAGAACTTCTCGTGGTAGTTCATTTGGGACTAGTGTGGCTAACTTGGAGAGAAGGTTGGCCCTAGCATTTTTTCCTCTCAGAATCTACTTGATGTCAAAACTACTAAAGATAGAAATAAGATTCTTAACTTTCTCAAGATACTTCATCATGCTTTCCTTCCTAGCTTCATAATTATCACTAACTTGTCCGACCATTAATTGAGAGTCATTGTAAGCTTGGAGTCGATCTACTTTTAGTTCTTTGGCTATTCTCAACCCTACAATCAGAGCCTCATACTTTGCCCTATTGTTTATTATAGAAAACTTAAAATGCAGTGTATATTCGATAATAACTCCCTCTGGGTTAACCAAGATCAGCCCAACACCTGCGCCTGAAGCATTGGATGAACCATCCACATACAGCATCCAGAAGCCTTCAGGAAGGTCTATTCTTTTTTTAGGGGGACTTGGTTGTAGCCATGGAATACTGATTTCATTCGGCTCAAGTTCGATCTCATCCAGAATAGTACATTCCACTATGAAATCTACTAATATTTGAGCCTTGATTAACAGTCGAGGCTGGAAGTTGTTGTCAAACTCTATAAGCTCAACTATCCATTTTGTAATTCTTTCGGAGGCATCTGTTCAATGAAGAATGGCTGTTTGAGGAGTTGGAAGAAGGGCATGCATTATTCGACTGATCTTGAGATGAAGCGGTTTAGAGCTTCTACCTTTCCTATTAGGCGCTAAACATTTTTTATTGATTTTAGGATAGTCATCTCTTGAATAGCCTAAATCTTCTCTAGATTTGCTTTGATTTCATGCTTCGACACCATGAACCCCAAGAACTTTTTTGAAGTCACACCAAAGTTGCACTTGGTCGAGTTCAGCTTCATCTCGTATCTCCGAAGGGCACTGATGATCTCCTCAAGATCGGCTATATGACTTGTCGAAGTTTGGCTCTTCACAAGCATGTCATCTATATAAACCTTCATGTTATGATTGGTCTACTTCTTAAAGATCTTATTCACCAGGCACTGATAGGTTGCTCCTATATTTTTGAGCCCAAAAGGCATAACCCTATAATAATAGAGACCATGGTCAGCAATAAAAGTGGTCTTCTCCTCATCTTCTGGTGTCATCCAGATTTGATTATAGCTGGAGAAGGCATCCATAAAAGTGAAAAGTTCATGGCCTAAAGTTGCATCCACCAGTTGATTAATTCTGGATAGGGGGTAGCTATCTTTTGGATAGGCTTTGTTCAACTTCTTGAAGTCGATATATATTCTTCATTTGCCATTTGCTTTTTTGTCAAGAACTGCATTGAAAATCCAGTTCGGATAAGAGATTTCTCGAATGAATCTTGCCTTAAGAAGCTTGTCAACTTCTTCCACAATCACCTTCTATCTCTCAGGGGCATAGCCGTGTATTTTTTCTTTCACTGGCTGATATTTAGGATTGATAGCTAGATGATGTTCCATTACTTCAGCATCGATTCCGAGCATGTCTGCTGGGACCCAAGCAAAAAAATCTACATTTCTTTGCAAGAAAATGATGAGCTGCTTTCATACTTTTTCCCCTAGGTTGGAGCTGATCTGCACCATGTGCTTTTTGTTTCTCCTTTTTGGAGTTCTTTGATGAGGTACTTATTGGGGCTTCTTTGATGACGAGCTCGAGGTGTAGTTCGGTCTCACTTGCGCTCAAGGTGAGTCCTTGAGTGCGGTCGAACTTCATTCGACCCTCCTTCAGCGATGGGTCTATTAGACTCGTCCACCCACCATTCTCCTGTGGCTTTTTCATCCTTCAACCTGAAGGCTTCTTTTGCACAAACATATCCCTCAGCCTGAGCCAGTAGAGTGGCAAAGTCCCTGGGATACTCCTTCTCCAGAGAGAACAGTAAATTATTCTTCTGAAGGCTGTCCTTGAGTGTGGCCATTGCAATAGACTGATCTAGGTCTCGGACCTCCAATGCCATAATGTTAAATTGGGCGACATAAGCTCAGATGGATTTCCCCTCCTTCTGCTTGATGTTCATCAGAAAATTCAAACCTCGGTGTGGACGTTTGCTGCAGACGAAGTGAGCCATGAACTGATAGCTCATCTGGTCAAAAGAGAAGATCGTACCTAGCTTCAATGCCGAGTACCAGTTTTTTACTGCTCGCTTTAAGGTAGATGAGAAAGCTCAGCATAATATGGCATCTGGTGCATCATGAAGTAGCATCATGGTCTGGAAGGCCTCCAGATGATCAATCGGATTAGAGGTTCCATCGTAGCTTTCAAGTTGAGGGAGCTTGAAGTTCGGCAAAATAGGCTCTTGCATAATTCGGGGAGAGAAAGGAGGATCAGTGCGGATGTCGTCAAGGTGAGCTGGGGTGATGTGGCCGAGCTTCTTAATCCATTGGTCCATCTTCCACAGTTTGTGATTAAGGACAACGTCTCGATCGCAAATCTTGGAGGGCTTCCAGCTACAGATGGGAAAGGTCTCCTCTAGAGAAGAACCATGATCCAAACTTGGATCCTCTACTCTCTATTTCCCCTTTCCAGTGGCGACGAGCATGCTAGCCCAAATGCTCTTCCTTGGGATCAATTTTCGACATCCTGATGGTGGGTTTCTTGATGGAGTCACCATCGGAGGCTGCCGCATGGCCTGCACCATCTCGATGAGGCTCTGAACTCGCTACATTAGTAGGTTAAGCTGCTCCAGATGCACTATGGCTATTGGCGGAGCTTAAGTTACCAGAGTTGGAGTGAGAACTGATGTATCTAGATGGGATTTGGCTGTGGAGGTCATTGATCGTCGGGTCGAAGCTTTCTTGGAAAGCATTGTATCTATAAAGAACTCTAGAGAGAAAAGAGAAAGACTGTTGTTGAGCACTCCTTTAAGATAAGAAGAATCATAGAGAGTTCGATCGAAGGGAGCTTGATAGGAATGCGATGTTGTCGTTAAGACATCATGTTTATAAGTTTAATCCGACTTCTTAAAATAATTAAAAATTCATAGATAGTAGTGAGTCAGATTGAATCCATAGGAAAGGTAGTGTTTTTAGATTTGAAATCTTTGATTTTACAAAAAAGAAAGAGAAGAGTTTTAGGATCAAAAGTGAAGTTGAAAAATAAAAAAAAATAAAAATTAAAAGGTGCAAAAATTTAAACTTGGTACTAAGATCTACTAGTTAGATCTTAGCATCTACTTATAATAAAATAAAAAATAATAATTAAAATATAAAAATTAAATTGCAATAAAAATAAAGAGCATAAAATTAAAGAGCATAAAAATAAATATTGCATTAAAAAGTTCATAATTTAAATACATGAAATAAAAAAAAATAAAACAGGCTGATCTCTGATCTTGGATCGGCATTGATGGAAAGATGGTGTAGAAGTCTAGCTCTTCTTCTCGGCACTCGTTGCTTTGGAGCAGCCGTTGACCCATAGCCTAGCTTCATCCTATACCAAAGCTTCACCTTAATTTGAGATGTTGATTTTTGAAGGTCTGGGGTCCTTTTTATAGAGCTAGGGAGACTAGATATTTTTTTTGGAGGCAATGTGGGACTAAGGGTTGTTTTAATGGTGAAAATAGAAAGAAATCCAAGTAAAATTTGGATTACAATAGCTCCTGTTGAGTTCTTTTAATTCTGGCCGTTAGATGGTGATCAGATGCTTCGAAAAATATCAAAAATAGATGCATAATGGCTCAGATCAAGTCGGATTAATTTCTAACCATTGGATCACGCTTGATGGAGGAATTTAGGCCGTTGATCATGCGCCTGAGAGTTTGATCGCTATCGGGAGCCTTCTGGACTGTCAGATCGAAGCTGGAATCAAGTGCTGCCAGTCGATGGTGATTCGGATGAAATCAGTAATCGAAAAAAAAAACTTGACCATCCGATCTTGACTGCAAACAACCACCATCGCACGATCGCATGTTTACTGTTTCCATGGACCACGTGGACCGGCCACATCGTGCACCACAACCAATCAGCGCTTTTTATTGATAGATGAAAAGATCAAAATACCCTATGAGCTGCGATAAATTTTTTGTAAACCCTTTAGGGGTCTAGGTCCACCACGTGGCAAGCTTTGATTCGTCGGTGTCTGCTGAGCTGGCAGTCCACACTATGCTATAGATCGGCTGATGGCTTCTGAGCTTGAGTCGGCTAGCGTGGATGGCTTGACGCACCGGCTTGGTCGGCTTGA
This sequence comes from Cocos nucifera, assembly GCA_006176705.1. Taxonomy (NCBI): domain Eukaryota; kingdom Viridiplantae; phylum Streptophyta; class Magnoliopsida; order Arecales; family Arecaceae; genus Cocos; species Cocos nucifera. Next base: position 170,766 of record QRFJ01001147.1, read on the forward strand.
CTTAGCTTGTTTGGACGCGTCGACTGCTGCGGCATGGCGGCTTGAGCCGTTTGAGCCGTATGTTATTTTTTCATTTAAATTTTTTTATTTTATTTCTTTAGAAATTTATGTCTTTTCCATTTTAGCTCCGTTTTGCTCCAAACTTATTTCATTACAATCAAAAAAATGAGCTCTTTCCATTGATTATAAAATTTTGTTTTTTAATTTTTATTATTTTATAATTAATTTTTTAATTAATAAAAATATGAATTTCTCAAAAATATATATAAATTAATCATTAATTCTTAAAAATTAATATGAATTAATTGATAAATTAATATTTTTATTGGTGAATTTATGATGCTTATCACATCCTCCAACTTAAGCTTTGCTCATCCTGAAGTAAAGAAAGAATTTAGTTTTAAATACCTTTTAATTTTAGAGTTTCGAATTTTACCAAAGCAGTTTTCAAAATGGCTATTGATATTTAGTAGAGCTTGAGTGAGACATATCATTGAGGTATTAATACTTATCAATAGAAAAATTAAGTAAAGAATATTAAATTTTTTGAACTTTTTCTAAATTATCTCATCTTTATCTCTGATTTGTCTAAACTTTCATATAGACAAGTGTATTGCTACTTCTATCCTTCATTTATTGATTTTTATTTTTACATTATCCACTTTTTGATGTGAATATCATTGCTTACTTAGGCAATGGGACTCGATTACTTGGTGGGAAACCAATGTCTTTTTTTTTTTTTTATATATTTTTGTAACGTTGTACCACTATTGGGTGTCTTAATCCCTTAAGCTTTCTATTTGATCCATGTAGCGAGTCTTGGACCAATGACTTTCAAACCAGTTGGCTTTAGGGCACTAGGTACAGAATACCCCTTGGGCTTACTAGCTCGAATCAAATAGGCTATGAGTTAAGACTAGTTTTACAATGAGCTTCTTTACCCTTTCCACCTTTTGACATGAAACTCAATGTTTGCTTAGGAAAAGAGGCCCGGTTACTCAGTGAGAAGTACTTGAAAACTATTTTATTAAAATAATTTTTTTATATGAAGAAATATATAGTTACCCTACACAAGCCTATAAAAAGTAGATTTTTCTTTGATGCTAGTAGAAATAATTAAAAATGCTTCAAGAAAAAACTTTTTATATTCTAGAGTTAACTCTTTATTGAATTTTCTTAATACTTGATTCCTCAATATCTCACAGATTCTCTGATCCGTGTATCAATTTTCTTTTAAAAATGCTTAGTTTAATTTGATTTTTAAGCATAATCAGGTGTCTAAATACTAAATACTAACTTTTTTGAGGACTTAAAATTTTAAAAATTTTTATTTTTCTCCCCCAACTTAATCGACATTATCCTCAATGGAGAAAAAAATAAAGGATGTAATAAAGAACATGAAAGAATACACCTGACTCAGTATATTTTTGGTTCAGCACATGTCTTTAAAAATTTAAGCTCTCCCTCCAATTTATTCAAATTATCCTAAAATCAACTAAAAAGATAAATTAAACTAACGAAAACTAAATATTGGGTTGCCTCCCAACAAGCGCTAAATTTACCATCTTTAGCCAGACACAATGCAGCTCACTATCCTGTGTCAAATATTGGATTAACAAATTTCAATGGTTTTGGTTTGCCAAATTCAAAAAGTTGATTTATAATTTCATTATTGATATAATCATTATTAATTTCAGGGATATAATTTGTGATCCCATTCTCAAACCCATGTTTATTAAAAATTTCTCCTATTTGTTCTTCTAAAATACTCATGAATTGAGTTTTTATTTTAGGAGTTAAGTTTGATTTAATGGGTACTAGAAGGGTGTCTAAAGGCAGCTTTAATTCTGGAGGTAAATTAATATGATCTTGTTTAAATAACTCCATTGACATTTTATTACATACCTCTTGATTAGGATTTAGGTCTGATGCAACAATTATAGGCAAGATTTTCTGTGAACCTAAATTCTCAAGAAGGGGTTTCAACTCTACTTTGGGTGCCTCTTCTTTTGATGACTCAGGTGATGGTTTAGTCATTTCTATGAATGGTTCGATGGAAGGCTCAATAGACTCAGCACTCAAGTCCTCTCTAGTATTCGGTGTATTTACCTTATTATCCACTTATTTTTCTGATCTCAAGGAATGAATAGCATTAACTTGATTAACCTGGTTTTCTTGGAATGATCTATCCGTTTGATTCTTGGGGTTGGGTTCAGGTTGGCTAGGTAGCCTACCTCATTCACATTCACTTATGGTAGATACCAGCTAACCAATTTCTAAGCGGGCTATGGCCTGAGAATTTGAATTTAGAATTTGGCCTATGGTTTGCATGAAATTGCTTAAGGTGGCATTGGTGTCAGCATTAGATTTGGCTAGGATTTCTAGGCTTTTCTCTAAAGAACTAAGTTTTCTTCATTAATATTAAAGCCTGATGGTGGTAAGGTGTTTATCACAAGATTAGGCCTTGGGTTCTGCTGATTGAAATTTGGACCACCTACATTTGGGGTTTGTGACCATGAAAAATTTGGATGATTCCTCCAATCTGAATTGTAAGTGGGTGCATAGGGATTGTTCAACAGTATATGTCGCATCATTCACTTATGCACATCCATTATCTAATTGGTTCATTGAGAGGGGACATTCCTCAAGGACATGGTCTGGTGCATTGCACCCATTACACATGGGTGCAGATACTTGGTTCACACTAGCTGATCTGTGAAGTTCTAAAGCCTCTAGCCTACATGTCAATGTTGCAATTTTGGCTTTTACGGCTAGGGAGGTTTGGTAAATTCTACCTCTTGAAGGTGTGGATTTTTTTGGTTTCCTTGTTGTTTCCCATTGTAAACTTTTCTTGGCTAGATCTTCTAAAAATTGCCAGTCTTCATTTGATTCTTTGTACATAAATTATGTCTGGCACGTGGACTCTAGCATTGTTCAGGAATTTGACTCTAACCATTTATAAATTATTTGGCATAGCCTCCAAGTTTCTATTCCATGGTGTGGGCATTGGGTCAAGAGGTTCTTGAATCGATCGAAGTATTTCCAAAATGATTCACTAGCTAGTTGATAGAATTGGTTTATTTCATTTCTAATTCTAGCTATTTTATGATGAGAAAAATATTTTTTTAAGAATATTCTCATAAAGCCCTCTCAGATTGTGATAGATTGATTTGGAAGACTATAAAGCCACTTTTTGGCATTATCCTTAAGGGCAAAATTGATTAATCTCAGTTTGATTTCGTCCTCTGACAATTGTTGTAGTTTCATGATTGCACAAAACTCTTCAAATTCCCTAATGAATATATATGCATCCTCTATTTTCATGAATTTTGGAAGCATGTTAATGATTTGAGGTTTAATTTTAAAGTTATTTGCTATGGGTTGGGGCAACCTGATATAAGAGGGTTGGACGGAATCAACTGGATAACATAAATCTTTAAGGATTTGAGGTTGAGACTGATTTGCTAAATCCACTGAGGTTGTAGGATTTGAAATAGGAACTAAATCCATTTTGACTAGTCAACCTAAAATCCTTCTCCACACAGATATTGGAGAATTCACTATATTCTCAATGTCCTAAATCTTTTTTTTTATTTTTTATATATTTTTTTAAACTCTCTTTTTTTTTTAAAGTTCTAAGTTAATTCACCCTTTTCATACCCTAGGACAACCATGCAACATAACTTCCCGTTATGCTAGGGCAACCTTATGTCAGGGCAATAGAGATTGAAAATACCTAAAGTAAAAATTTTTATTTTCAAACAAGTTTCAAACAAATTAGTCTTAAGCTAAGATCATCCTAGACCTAGACAACTCCTAACTATTCCAAGTCAGCCTTCAAGCACTCCAAGTGTAGGATCAGCCAATCAACTAGCTAGATAAGTGTAAGGTCGGTGGGAGTCCCTCCGTTGCTTGCCTTAGACACCAATTATGCTTGACCATGTAAGCAAACAGAACCAATTAAGTAACTACCTTCCTTCGGGCCCAGTCATCCCTGAATCATTTTTCTAGACATCAGTCAAATTGATTAACCCTAACGTAGTTCAACTCTTAGGATTTCTTATCCTATTGAGCTCGAGTTCCTAGGGTTGATGTCTAATTGATTTTAAAATTAAAGGCTTAGATCAATGCAGGATGCTGGTTCGTTGTTTGTGGGATAAGGAAGGGTGATCAAATCTCTACCTTATCTTTTTTAATTGGGTTATGCCCTTAATTTGTTTTAATATGAATATGCATAAAAAATTTTTAATTAAAGCATTCTATGCAATTTAAACTAGATGCATGCAACTAATTGAATTCTGAAAGGCTTACCTTGCCTCCAGCAATGACTAAAAAAAATAAAAATAAAACTAAAAATAAAAATAATATGATGCATGCTCTAAGCAGTTAGGATTTCTAATCTTGTCATGACATTTTTAATTAGATTTAAATAATTTTTTTTAAATTAATAAATAAAATAAAAAGAAAAGAGAACTAGGGTTAGGATTGATCTCACCAAGCAAAACTCCTGATTCTTTTTATTCTTTAATCTCTTTTTCTATAAAATAATAAAAAAATTAGCAAGTAATATTTATAAGAAAATAAAAATTTTATTTATAATTTATTTATAAAAAAATTAAAGAGATCAAAAATTTAATGTCCATGTCTTCTCTGGCAATAGTGCCAAAAACTTGATAGGAATGCGATGTTGTTCTTAAGACACCGTGTTTATCAGTTTAATCTGACTTCTTAAAATCATTAAAAATTCATAGATAACAGTGAGTTGGATTGAATCCATAGGGAAGGTAGTATTTTTAGATTTAAAATTTTTGATTTTACAAAAGAATAAGAAAAGAGAAGAGTTTTGGGATCAAAAGTGAAGTCGAAAAATAAAAACATAAAAATTAAAAGGTGCAGTAATTTAAACTTGGTACTAAGATCTACTAGTTAGATCTTAGCATCTACTTACAATAAAATAAAAAGTAATAATTAAAATATAAAAATTAAATTATAATAAAAATAAAGAGCATGAAATTAAATAGCGTAAAAATAAATATTGCAATAAAAAGTTCATAATTTAAATACATAAAATAAAAAAGAAAATAAAATAGGTTGATCTCTGATCTTGGATCGGCGTTGATGGAAAGATGGTGTAGAAGCCTAGCTCTTCTTCTCAGGATCCATTGCTTCGAAGCAATCATTGACCCATAGCCTGGCTTCATCCTGTACCAAAGTTTCATCTTAATCTGAGATGTTGATTTTTGAAGGCCTGGGGTCCTTTTTATAGAGCTAGGGAGATTAGATATTTTTTCTAAAGGCAATGTGGGCCTAAGGGTTATTTTAATCATGAAAATAGGAAGAAATCTGAGTGAAATTTAGATTAAAATTACCCCTATTGAGTTCTTTTAATTCTTGCCATTAGATGGTGATCCGATGCTTCCAAAAATACCAAAAATAGACGTGTAATGGCCCAAATCAAGTTGGATTAATTTCTGACCATTGGATCGCACTTGATGGAGGAATTTAGGTTGTTGATCATGCGCCTGAGAGTTTGATCACTATTGGAAGCCTTTTGGGCCATCGGATCGAAGCTGGAATCAACTGCTGCCGTCCGATGGCGATCCGAGTGAAAGCAGCAATCAAAAAAAAAAAATTTGACCGTCCGATCTTGACCGCAAACAACCACCTCCACATGATCGCACGTTTACCATTCCCATGGACCGTTTGGATCGGCCACATCATGCACCGCAACCAATCAGTGCCTTTTATTGATAGATGAAAAGACCAAAATGCCCTGTGAGCCACGATGAATTTTTTGTAAACCCTTTGGGGGTCTAGGTCCACCACGTGGCAAGATCTGATTTGTTGGTGTCTGCTGAGCTGGCGGTCTACATTATGCTGTGGATTGACTGATGGCTTCTGGGCTTGAGTCGGCTAGTGTGGATGGCTTAGCGCGTTGGTTATAAAAATTTCGTTATGATAAAAAAAATGAGCTCTTTCCATTGATTATAAAATTTTATTTTTTAATTTTTTTATTTTATAATTAATTTTTTAATTAATAAAAATATGAATTTCTTAAAAATTTTATATAAATTAATCATTAATTTTTAAAAATTAATATAAATTAATTGATAAATTAATACTTTTATTGGTGAATTTATGATGCTTATCAGAGCTCTTCTTGGCGACTAAGAGAAAGTTCAGCCAAAGGGAGCCCTGTAGGTGACTGGAAGGAATTCAGTTGGAAGGAGCCTGGTTGGCGATCGAAAGAAATTCTGCCTGGCGATTAGAAGGAATTTTGCTGAGCGGCCAGAAGGAGTTTGATCAGGAAGAGCTTCTTTGGATTGCAGGTTTATAAAGACGGTGGAATAACTATCTTAGAATTGTGGCCAGGTCCTTTGGTAAGGAAATCGGATGAAGTCCATTTAATAATTCAGGCGTACATACTTGATATTCTAGATATGAGAGCACCAAGGTCTGCAACTTTCAATAAGGCATGGAAATCAGCCTAAAGGGAAACTTTGCCAGAAAGTGATTCTTATCGCAGGATTCAATTTATGATGGCATAATTTGGCTTGAAGGAGATTTGACTAGGAAGGAATTTGGCCAGCTTAGAGATTGGTCAAGCCGGGCTACTTGAGGATTGAATGCTTAGTCAACTGCTTGAGTTACTACCTTCACTGTTTAAGTTCATCCAGAAGGAGTTCGATTGGAACCAACCATTTATTATGGAGGAATTCAGCTAGCTTCATAGTCTGTCACTAAACAGAGTTGGAGTGACTGGGTACTGATACCCAAGTTTTACTGTCAAGTAAGAAATAACTATTTTTACTATTTAAGCTCGTCTAAGTAAAGTCTTCAATGCCTTGCGGCCTTTGGAGTTTACTTATGTAGTCTAGAAGATTGGCAAGCACGTTGGAATCTTGCACCTTGAGATTCAATCCACAATAAGCCAAGAATGACATTCAGAAGCCATGAGAAAAGGATTAGCTAATACACTTGGGTTGGCTCGGATACACAGTCAAGCTGGTTTGAGGTGAGATCGAGCCAGCTCAAGATGGATCTGAGCCGGCTCTCTCAGACGAACAGAAAGCTATGTTCGGGTGAGATGCAGTCGAGCCGATCCGACTGTGGATCGAGCTGGCTCAATGGAGGTGAATAGAATGGATGAATAGTGCACATGGGCATGCATGCAGAAGTCTTTTCATAAGATCTACAGTCCTAGACTCATGGACTAGGTCTAGTAATGGGGTCTATGGAGCTGTTGTGCTATCTAGCGACTAGGAGAGCACGTAGGTGTTGATCAGATGGCTATTGGATTGCTCAGGGCATATAAGAAGACCAGACGATCTAAGAAGAAATGAGTCTCAAGAAAACCTCTTAGGTGGCATAGAGACAAGATAGGGAGTGCTGTAGTGCCTCTCTAGAGGGATGGAAGGCTAAGAGAGGCTAGACGAAGCAGCAGCTGAGGAGAGTATCTCAACATAGTATGCCAGGAGCTTCTTAGAGAGATCAAGCACTAGGTCTCAAGGAGAGCCAGGGGTCTTAGGGAGCGCTAGGAGTATCCAGAAAGATGGGAGTGTCCTGGAATGGTTGGGTTGCCTAGGGACAGAGTGTCTATGGATGTCGAAGGCCTTGGACTGGTAGATCTGTGAGGAGGGTCTTCTTGGGATTACTTTGAGAGCATTGTATGGATGAGTGCTTCTGGATCCTAAGAGAGGGTTGGTGAGTTGAGATTGTATCTCCTCCATTGTTCTTTCTTGGTAGTGAAGTATTGCATGTCCCATGTGTTAGATATATGTGCCCTAAAAGCCAGAATTGGCTGACACTTATAATACACTTCTAGGGGCAAAATTATAATTTTGACTAATATCAATAAAATGGGTTATTTTCTATCACATATATGTATTTAGTATCTATGATACATCCTTTGAGTTAATGGTAATGATAACTCATATTTTCAAGAGTTGAAAATTTAAGACATGAATAATCATTATTAACTCATAAGATGCTCCTGACCATAGGATCATCATCAGGATGGTGATTGATCCAGAAGATTGGTGTACAATCGCTTCTTTTTAGTAGATGAGTCTTGAGTCTATGGTGTGGAGACACCGGAGCGAGAGTACAGGTACTCGTTAGAGAACGAGGGCACTGAGCGTGACCACCTCGAGTAGTCATTAGGAAGTCTACCTTCTCGTCGATGACTGACTCGATGCTGCAGTGGTGTGTCAGATTCTTTGACCTGAGGTGCATCGATAGTTCACCTTGAGGGTGTTATAGTTTGACTATACCATTACTCGGTCTCCTAGCCATATGGAATCTTAAGGTGTATGTTGGCTATAGCATGTTCATTGTAGGAACTGGAATAGCATCAAGATGGAATCTATCTACCTCGGTGGTAGAGGAGCAGCCCTATGATGATCATGAGAATCAAGTCCAGAAGTCCATGGCCATGGCAAAGTGAAATAATAGAAAGAGTTTCTATTTAGATTTTCACATACGACTTGAATCGAATGATTACATCATATGACAGAGACTAGGGTTTGACGAGTTCACCTAAACCCTAATTTGATCGGGGCTCAAGATAGAAGAACTTAATCACACAAGTAGCTGCACCAAGAGGTTTGCATTTAGCTCTGATGGGTTGCCACCATATACTGCTAGGTGTCACTGGTGGATTTTGGGAGCAATTAGAATGATTTAGATGATCGATCATTCTAGCTGTTTGAATCAGAAGAGTTTTGATCCATCGAAAGGAGTTTCGATGATGTCGATGATAGAGATCATGACATATCTCATTACCATATAGAACTAAACCTAACTGGATCACACAAACAAGGATTTGAATCTAGTGATCATCAATTAAACTGATCTAGTTCAATTGATCTGAATGAGATTCAATTAGGTTCAAGGAAATCGTGCTAGCACTCGATTGAACCTAACGTTCTTTTTTTACTATCATTAATAAGTTGTCTTGACTGAGCCAAAGGAGTTTGTGCTCAATCAGAGGCCTTCATATGGTTTGACTGGAGGTTGTCCAAGTTAGAAAAGATTGTCTTATTTTTTAAGACATTACCTGCCATTTTTAGTCACCTGCCATTTCTCATTCTTTGACTTTGGTCAAAAGTCTACCTTTGACTGGTCAAATATTGACCATTGACACTTTGACTTCTATCCACGTGTCATGCACCTATTGGAGAGCTGGTGGGGGCCTGTCCCCCTGCTAAAACCTGGCAAGGAAGAGGGCGCACGCCACCCTTGGCGTGTGCCCAAGCTGGAGGCGCGCAGGAGTCCCTGTTGGATAGGGACTCCATCTCCTTTTTGGATTCCAATTAGAGTTCTCCTAAGAACCAACTTTGACTAGTCTTAGGCGCCCTCTAAGGAGGAGTCTAGGGGACTCTATTCTCACCAATTAGATTTAGATCTGATTTCACAAAGAGTTGTGATTGGTTGGGAAGAAGAGGAGTTGGATCATAGTTAGTCTATAAATAAGACCCTGCGCCCAACTCAAAGAGGAATCTGAATTAATTGAGATCTCCATGCCCCAAGGCCTTTTCTGCTCTCCTCCTCCATGCCAAAGTATCTTCTCCCTCTCCTCTCCACATCCAAAAGGGTTTTGAATCTTGGTTGGTGTAATCTAGATAAAAGAAAGTCGAGTGAAAGCTAGAAGGCTGTGCTGCTGCAAAGGACCACTGCTGATCTTCAAAAGGAGTTTTGAAGATCCTCCAGATCAGATCTAGATCTAATTTCTGAAGATGTGATAGAGAAGAAGAGAATCTATAGATCCAGCTAGAGTGGATACTAGTAGAGGCCAAGCACTTGTGTGGCTTGATCCAGAACCTTTTGCTGCTTACAGGATCATCAACGGGTAATAGGATTGCCCACTTCAAGGTAAATTAAATCTGATTTAATTTATCTAATCTTATTTTAATTTTTAAAATAATAATAATTAGATCTAAAATATCTTAGATCTGATCTAGATGAAATTTTTTTTTTTTTAAAATATATCTCTTGATCTGATCAGATCTGAACGAACCTGGTCCGAGAAATTAGGATTCCCTTCAACTGGTATCAGAGCCGAGGTTCTAAAAGTATTTAGATCTATTTTTTAAATTTATTTTAATTTGAAAATAAGTGATTTCAGATGTCACATGAGATGTGATCAGATCTGAAATTAGAAAAAATTAAAATTAAATAATTTGGATCTAAGATTAGAAAATATGCATGACTAGTTCTAAAATAGAATAGTTCTATAGAATAGTCTTGTATGTTTTTAATTTAATTTGATTAAATTATATTTTAGATTAATTTATTTACTATTTTTTGATATTATAATAGTTATAATAACATCTAATAAAATAGAAAATAAAATTATTTAATTTTTAAATATCATATGAGATATGATTGATGCATGTCTAGACTAGTTGTAGAATAGTTCTACATAATTGTCTAGATTAGAATTTATTTTGATTAAATCAATTTAAATATAATTTTTTAGATTATTATGAGATAATTTGATCTAAAAATATGCATGATTCGATATATGAGATGTATGCAAAATATGCCATGATTAGATCTAATTTGTATATGAGATATATGATATAGATCTAAAACTGTTTTGTAGTATTGCATGTTCCTGATTAAGGCATTCCTCTTGGCCGTCCGATCATAAGAACGAAGAAGGGTTTAAAGGCCCTCTCTTTCCATTCGATGGGGTGTTCTTATGATGTGTTGGGGTGCTGCACGTTCATCCTTAATCAGAAATCCAAAACTTACTTTCTGTAAAACCCTAGATCCTGAAACCCTAGGATTTATTGTGCATATTTTGTTTATGAACCCTACTTAATTAAAAATTAAGATTATGGAATATTAATTAGATCTAAAATTAAAAATTTTAGATCTAAGATATATTCATAATACTGGGGTTCGGGCTTGGGTAGCTCAATTAGGTCTAAGCGGTTGATCAAACCAAATCAAGAGTTGGTCAGAGGGGATCAACAATGCTTAAATTGATCAGCCTAATAGGATTAAGTTTGGGTCAAGATCAAGTCACAATCAAGCAAGACCTAATTAGGCTCAGAAGTTAGAGTCCAGATTGTAGGCTTACCCAATTGGTTCTGACTCAACAATTTGGTATTTAAGGTAAGTTTGGCACATACGACCGACTGATTTTTAATTGGAAGCTACTCGACTTGAATGCATTCTTATGCGAGTTAATGGCATATTCCTTCCACCGATCTCACTTACCTAGCCATATCTGTTGACATAGTTCTGATCTGAGGTGGTTAGTCATAATTGTTATGACTATGATAAGTCTAGTTTAATGAGACTGAATCAATTCTCCCTAAGAAAAGATTAAGTCTGCGGTCTTCCACTATTGTAGATGTGCGGGCCCATCCCGGGGTTGATTGTTCTCGGCTGGATACAGTCGCTCAGTTGCATCGAGAAGACGCAACCATGTCTATTAGGCATTAGATGCTATGGGCTGGAAGATGAGTTGGGCTCAATATTCTGGATATGGTGAGAGACTCAATTAGGAATCCAGTCTATGCAAATGGTGGGTCTGACTTAACTAAGAAGTGGATCAATATTCTGGATACGGTGAGATTTATGAATTAGAGACAAAGTTTGGGTGCACCATGATTAGAGAATCATTGAACAAGAGTTATTCACTCATTGGCTAACCCATCACCAATAACTGTTAGGTGAGGTGATGAGTCAGTTGGTGAGACCGCACCACCCACTAGAAATCATTAATCGTAGAGATTTTCGTATCTCTACAGAGGGAGTGTAGGGATCCAAGAAAATAGTGGGAGCTAATTTGTTTAAAAATGAAATCTCTAAATAAATTGGTCAAGTCATAATTACAGTATCTAACTAGAATCTTTGACTCTCTATAGAAAAATGTCTGCATCCAACTCATTAGCACGTATCCTAGACACACACAGACTGACCGAACCGAATTATAAAGATTGGCTCAGGAACTACAAAATTATTTTGGATTTCGAGAAGTTAACCCATGTTTTGGACCAGGACCCTCCCACCTTACCAACCCGTCCATCTATTGAATGGAGAGCGTCTCTAGAAAAATGGATAAACAAAAATAATAAGGCCAGATATTACATGTTGGGCTCGATGTCTGATGAGCTCCAGCACCAATATAAAGATATCGAGACTGCTCATCAAATGTTGGCTCACCTACAGAAGATGTTTGGTGAACAGAGTCGCACAGCCAAGTATCAAGTCACGAAACAACTTTTTAAGGCTAAGATGCGTGATGGGCAGTCAGTCCAAGATCACTGTTTGATAATGATCAAGGACATGAAAGAGCTTGAGAAGCTCGATGTGAAGTTAAGACTTGGACCTGCAAAATGATATTATTCTGCAATCCTTGACTGATGCATATGGGCAATTCATCATGAATTACTACATGCATAAACTTCAAAATTCCTTGGTCAAATTAATAAATATGCTGGTTACCGCTAAGCTTTCTATGAAAGATTCTAAAGGCTCAGTTTTGCTATGAAATAGACTTCTTCCAAAAAAAGTCTCATTGAAAGAAAAAGAAGTCTGCGAAAAAGCAGAAGGTGGAAGAAATAAAGAAGAAAAAGGCAGAGCCGAAGAAAAAGGCCGATGTCAAAGGAAAGTATTTTCATTATAACAGCGACGGCCATTGGAAGCTGAATTGCCCTACTTACCTGCCACCCTGAAGAACAAGAAGGAAGGTCCTTCTGGAGGTATGCTCGTTGTTGAGTCTAACCTTATGATTTCTTCTACATCCAGTTGGGTGCTTGACTCTGGTTCTAGTGCTCATCTGTGCACTTCCATGTAGGATCTTAAGGATAGCAGGAGGTTGAGAGATGGAGACATGATCCTACACGTCGGTAATGGAGCAAGAGTTGCTGCAGTAGCCGTGGGAATATATCCTCTTCGATTACCATCTGGTTTAGACTTAGTTTTGAAAGACTGTTATTATGTGCCTACAGCTAGCAGGAATTTGATTTCTGTTTCATGCTTAGCACAAGAAGGCTATGTGATTACCTTCTTTAAGGACCATTGTAACATTCTTTATGAAAGAAATAAAATTGCAAATGGTTTCCTTATTAATGATCTTTATCAGCTACATATTGATGTACCTATTCTAACTATCGAGCAAAACATGAATGCCAAACGACCTAGGGATAGTCCAAATGATAGATATCTATGGCACCTAAGATTAGGTCATATAGCAGAAGATAGGATCAACAAATTGGAGAAAAATGGGCTATTGAGTCCATTGACTTCCGAGTCATATCCAACTTGCGAATCTTGTCTCTAGGGCAAAATGACCAAACTCCCTTTTGTTGGACATGGGGAAAGGGCCACAGATCTCCTTGCCCTAGTACATACTGATGTGTGCGGCCCATTTGATGTGCCGGCTAGAGGCAATTTTGTCTACTTCATTACCTTTACCGATGATCTGTCTAGGTATGGGTATGTGTATCTTATGAGACACAAGTCTGAAGCTTTTGAAAAGTTCAAAGAATTCAGACATGAAGTAGAAAAATAAACTGGAAAACCCATTAAGGTTCTTCGATCAGATCGAGGAGGTGAATACCTTAGCCAAAAATTCCTAGACTATCTTAAGGAAAATGGCATAGTCTCTCAATGGACTCCACCAGGAACACCTCAACTCAACGGGATTTTCAGAATGGAGAAATCGGACCCTATTGGATATGGTTCGATCCATGATGAGCTTCACAGACCTCCCTGATTTCCTTTGGGGACATTCATTGTTAACTTCAATTTATCTACTGAATAGGGTTCCCTCTAAGAACCGTTCCTACCACACCGTATGAGATATGGCACGGTAAGAAACCAAGTCTGAGTCATCTCAGAATTTGGGGTTGTCCGGCTCATGTCAAAAGACAACAAGCGGACAAGTTAGAGTTTAGGTCCTTTAGAGCTCGATTCATAGGATATCCTAAAGAGTCATTAGGATACTATTTCTACATTCCAGAAGACCACAATGTGATTGTGAGTCGACATGCCATCTTTCTTGAAAAATAGTTTATTCAAGATAGTGGCATTGGAAAGCAGATCAAGCTTGATGAGAAAGTCTCACAAGTACAACGAGCTAAGGACCAATTGGAACCAAATCAGGTTGAGCCAATAAGAACACTACCTCCTCCACCTCGTAGATCGGAAAGAGTTTTCCATCCCCCTGAAAGATACTTAGGTATTATTTCAGAGGAAGTAGAGAAAATATTCCTCGTAGGTAATGGTGCTCATGGTGATGATCCCAAAACCTACAACGAGGCGATATCAGATATCGACTCCGAGAAATGGCTAGAGGCAATGCAGTCAGAAATTGACTCGATGCACTCAAACCAAGTCTGGACCTTGGTAGATCCACCAGAAGGTATAGTACCTATTGGGTGTAAATGGATCTTCAAGAGAAAGATTGGTGCAGATGGGAATGTGGAGACATTCAAGGCTAGACTAGTGGCAAAAGGTTATAGTCAACGCGAAGGCATTGACTATCAGGATACCTTTTCCCTAGTGGCTATGCTAAAATCCATCCGCACATTGCTTGCCGTTGCAGCCTATTTTGATTATGAAATATGGCAAATGGACGTGAAAATAGGCATTCTTGAATGGATATCTTGAGGAAGATATCTATATGGAACAGCCGCTAGGTTTCACATCCAGTGATACTGATCACAAGGTTTGCAAGCTGCAAAGGTCCATATATGGACTTAAGCAAGCATCTCGGAGCTGGAACACTCATTTCAATGATGTGATCAAAATGTTTGGTTTCATCAAAAAATGAAGAGGAACCATGTGTTTTCAAAAGGGTCAGTGGGAGCGCTGTTGTCTTCCTCGTATTGTACGTGGATGACATCCTCCTTATTGGGAATGATATTCCCATGTTGACAACAGTCAAATTATGGTTGTCCAAGGAATTCTCCATGAAAGACCTAGGTGAAGCATCCTTTATTCTAGGAATTAAGGTCTATAGGGATAGACCGAATAGGATGCTAGGACTTTCACAGAAGATGTACATAGAGAAAGTACTAAAGAGGTTTAGTATGGAAAACTCTAAGAGGGGATTAATACCCTTCAGACATGGTATTCATCTTTCCAAGAAGATGTGCCCCAGCACACCTGAGGAAATAGAACGCATGAGCAAGATCCCTTATGCTTCTGCAATAGGGAGCCTCATGTATGCCATGCTATGTACACGACCTGATATAGCCCATGCTGTGAGTGTCACAAGCAGATATCAGTCAAATCCAGGTGAAGAACACTGGACTTCTGTGAAATGTATCCTTAAGTACTTGAGAAGAACTAAGGATATGATGTTGGTCTTTGGTAATGGAGAACTCCAAGTCCAGGGAAAACACAGACTCGGATTTCATGTCCGATATAGATGATCGAAAGTCGACATCTGAAAGTCTGTTTGTGTGCAATGGTGGTGCTGTCAGCTGGAAGAGTTTCCAAGCAAACGATGATAGCAGATTCCACCATGGAAGCAGAATATATCGCTGCATCAGAGGCTATGAAGGAAGCATTCTGGTACAAGAAGTTTGCTGCAGAAATCGGAGTAATGCCATCAGATGCCATTCCTCTATACTGCGACAACAATGGTGCCATAGCCCTTGCTAAGGAGCCAAGGTCTCACCAGAAATCCAAGCACATTGAGCGGCGATACCACCTCATCCGTGATTACCTCGAGAAGGGTTATGTCGAGGTCAAGAGAGTCAACTCCGCAGATAATGTGGCAGACCCACTTACAAAGCCGTTGGGCCAGCAGAAGATCGAAGCCCACCTTGAGAAGATGGGACTTAGACTTGTAGCCAATTGGCTTTAGGACAAGTGGGAGATTGTTAGATATATGTGCCCTAGAAGCCAGAATTGGCTGACACTTGTAATACACTTCTAGGGGCAAAATTATAATTTTGACTAATATCAATAAAATGGGTTATTTTCTATCACATATGTGTATTTAGTGTCTGTGATACATCCTTTGAGTTAATGGTAATGATAATTCATATTTTCAAGAGTTGAAAATTTAAGACATGAATAATCATTATTAACTCATAAAATGCTCCCGACCATAGGATCATCACGAGGATGGTGATTGATCCAGGAAGGTTGGTGTACAATCGCTTCTCTTTAGTAGATGAGTCTTGAGTCTACGGTGTGGAGACACCGGAGCGAGAGTACAGGTACTCGTTAGAGAACGAGGGCACTGAGCGTGACCACCTCGAGTAGTCATTAGGAAGTCTACCTTCTCGTCAATGACTGACTCGATGCTGCAGTGGTGTGTCTGGTTCTTTGACCTGAGGTGCATCGGCAGTTCACCTTGAGGGTGTTATAGTTTGACTACACCATTACTCGGTCTCCTAGCCATATGGAACCCTGAGGTGTATGTTGGCTATAGCATGTTCATTGTAGGAACTGGATTGCATCAAGATGGAATCTATCTACCTCGGTGGTAGAGGAGCAGCCCTATGATGATGATGAGAATCAAGTCCAGAAGTCCATGGCCATGGCAGAGTGAAATAATAGAAAGAGTTTCTATTTAGGTTTTCACATCGGACTTGAATCGAATGATTACATCATATGACAGAGACTAGGGTTTGACGAGTTCACCTTAACCCTAATCTGATCGGGGCTCAAGATAGAAGAACTTAATCACACAGGTAGCTGCACCAAGAGGTTCGCATTCAGCTCTGATGGGTTGCCACCATATACTGCTAGGTGTCACTGGTGGATTTTGGGAGCAATTAGAATGATTTAGATGATCGATCATTCTAGCTGTTCGAATCAGAAGAGTTCTGATCCATCGAAAGGAGTTTCGATGATGTCGATGATAGAGATCATGACATATCCCATTACCATACAGAACTGAACCTAACTGGGTCACACAAACAAGGGTTTGAATCTGGTGATCATCAATTGAACTGATCTAGTTCAATTGATCTGAATGAGATTCAATTAGGTTCAAGGAAATCGTGCTAGCACTCGATTGAACCTAACGTTCTTCTTTTACTATCATAAATAAGTTGTCCTGACTGAGCCAAAGGAGTTTGTGCTCAATCAGAGGCCTTCATATGGTCTGACTGGAGGTTGTCCAAGTCAGAAAAGGTTGTCTTATTTTGTAAGACATTACCTGCCATTTTTGGTCACCTGCCATTTCTTGTTCTTTGACTTTGGTCAAAAGTCTACCTTTGACTGGTCAAATGTTGACCATTGACACTTTGACTTCTTGATCCACATGTCATGCACCTATTGGAGAGCTGGTGGGGGCCTGTCCCCCTGCCAGAACCTGGCAAGAAAGAGGGCGCACGCCACCCTTGGCGTGTGCCCAAGTTGGAGGCGCCTAGGAGTCCCTGTTGGACAGGGACTCCATCTCCTTTTTGGATTCCAATTAGAGTTCTCCTAAGAACCAACTTTGGCTGGTCTTAGGCACCCTCTAAGGAGGAATCCAGGGGACTCAATTCCCACTAATCAGATTTAGATCTGATTTCACAAAGAGTTGTGATTGGTTGGGAAGAAGAGGAGTTGGATCATAGTTAGTCTATAAATAAGACCCTACGCCCAACTCAAAGAGGAATCTGAATTAATTGAGATCTCCACGCCCCAAGGCCTTTTCTCCTCTCCTCCTCCATGCCAAAGTATCTTCTCCCTCTCCTCTCTACATCCAAAAGGGTTTTGGACCTTGGTTGGTGCAATCTAGACAAGGGAAAGGTGAGTGAAAGCTAGAAGGCTGCGCTGCTACAAAGAATGACTACTGATCTTCAAAAGGAGTTTTGAAGATCCTCTAGATCAAATCTAGATCTAATTTCTGAAGACATGATAGAGAAGAAGAGGATCTCTAGATCCAACCTGAGTGGATACCGATAGAGGCCAGGCACTTGCGTGGCTTGATCCAGAACCTTTCGCTGCTTACAGAATCATCAACGAGTAATAGGATTACCTACTTCAAGGTAAATTAAATTTGATTTAATTTATCTGATCCTTATTTTAATTTCTAAAATAATAATAATCAAATCTGAAAGATCTTAGATCTGATCTAGATCAAAAAGAAAAATTTTTAAAATATATCTCTTGATCTGATCAGATTTGAATGAACCTAGTTCGATAAATCAGGATTTTCCTTCACCATGGATGTAGGCATGTGGGCCGAACCATGTATATGGTTGTGTTCATTTGTCTTCTTCTATCTTTCTATAGCAACTGGTGGTGCTATATCTCCTACAGGTGATCTTGGATGGGTGATCCAAGTTTTACAGTTATGGATCTATCCCAAAAGTGGTATCAGAGCCAGGAGGAGTCAGGTTGTACCAAAGATTGCTGTGGTGGTGATTCAAGTTAGAAGAAGGGCACAATCAAGTTGGATGCTCTCATGTACGAGAAAAAGTCAAATGGAGCTCAGTGCGAGATGGAGCTCCAGGTGGAGATGGATCGGGCATGAGAATCAATTTAGGATCGAGTGACCTAGCTCGACTCCTATGTTTATCGATCTATGAGCAACAAGCAGTAGCCCCAGGACATGGGGCCGATATCATATAAGAGGCTCTCAGATTTTAGGTGGAGTCGAAGATCGAGTCGAGATGGAGAATGTTGGAAACTTGCACCTCAAGATTCAATCCACAATAAGCTAAGAATGACATTCAGAAGCCATGAGAAAAGGATCAGCCAATATAGTTAGGCTGGCTCAGATTTGTAGTCGAGCTGGCTCGGGGTCAAATCAAGCTTGCTTAAGATGGATCCGAGCTGGCTCTCTCAAGCAGAAAGAAAGCTATGCTCGGATGAGATGCAGTCGAGCTGGCCAAACTATGGACCAAGCCAGCTCGACGGAGGCGAATAGCATGGATGAACAGCGCACACGAGCATGCATGCAAAAGTCTTTTCATGGGGTCTACAGCTCCTGACTCATAGACCAGATCTAGTCATAGGGTCTATGGAGCAGTTGTGCTATCTAGCGGCTAGGAGAGCATGCAGGAGCTGATCGGATGGCTATTGGATTGATCAGGGCTTATAAGAAGACCAAACGATCTAAGAAGAAATGAGTCTTGAAAATATCTCTTAGGTGGTATAAAAATAAGGTAGAAAGCACTGGAGTGCTGCAGTAGCACCTTCCTAGAGGCTCAAAGGGTTGAGAGAGGCTCAATGGTGTAGCAATCGAGGAGAGTATCTCAACATAGTATGTCAGGGGCTTCTCAGGGAGATCAAGCACCAAGTCTTAGGAAGAGACAAGAGTTTGAGGGAGTACCAGGAGCATCAAGAAAGCTAGGAGTGTCCTGGAATAGCGGGGTTGCCTAGGAACAGAGTGAAGAAAAAATTCTGATTTTCCGGACTAGGTTCGTTTAGATCTGATCGGATCAAGAGATATATTTTAAAATTTTTTTTCTTTGATCCAGATTAGATCTGGGATGTTTTAAATCTGATCTTTATTATTTTAATAATTAAAATAAATTTAGATAAATTAAATTAAATTTAATTTACCTTGACGTAGGGTAATCCTATTACCCATTGGTGATCATTAAGCAGCGGAAGGTTCTGGATCTAGCCATGCAAGTGCCCGACCTCTACTGGTATCCACTCAGACTGGATCTAGAGATCCTCTTCTTCTCTATCACATCTCCAAAAAATCAGATCTAAATCTGATTTGGAGGATCTTCAAAATACCTTTTGAAGATCAACTGTTGTGCTTTGCAGCAGCGTAGCCTTCTAGCTTTCTACTAACTTTTGTCTCGTCTGGATTGCACCAACTTGGATCCCAAACTACTTTGGGTATGGAGAGGAGAGGGAAAAGATGGTCTTACATGGAGGAGGAGGAGAGAGGCAATCTTGGGGCATGGAGAATTGTATTGCTCTTTGAGTTGGGTGCAGGGTCTTATTTGTAGACTATGCGTGATCCAACTCCTCTTCTTCCCAACCAATCACAACCCTTTGTGAAATCAGATCTAAATCTGATTAGTGGGAATAGAGTCTATTGGATTCCTCCTTAGATGGCACCTAAGACCAATCAAACTTGATTCTTAGGAGAAGTCTAATCGAAATCCAAAAAGGAGATGGAGTTCCTATCCAACAGGGACTCCTAGGCGCCTCCTGCTTGGGTGCACGCCACCGACAGGGACTCCTGGGCGCCTCCTGCTTGGGCGCACGCCAAGGGTGGTGTGCGCTCTCCTCCTTGCCAGGTTCTAGTAGGGGGACAAGCCCCCACCAGCTCTCTAATAGGTGTATGACACGTGGACAGAAGTCAAAGTATCAATGGTCAACATTTGACCAGTCAAAGGTCAACTTTTGACCAAAGTCAAAAGACGAGAAATGGTAGGTGACCAAAAATGGTAGGTATTGTCTTACAAAATAAGACAATCCTTTTCTGACTGGACAGACCTCCAGTCAGACCATAAGTGAAGGCCTCTGATTGAGCACAAACTCCTTTGGCTCAGTCAGGACAACTTATTTATGATAGTAAAAGAAGAACGTTAGGTTCAATCGAGTGCTAGCACGATTTTCTTGAACCTAATTGAATCTCATTCAGATCAATTGAACTAGATCAGTTCAATTGATGATCACCAGATTCAAACCCTTGTTTGTGTGACCCAGTTAGGTTCAGTTCTGTATGGTAATGGGATATGTCATGATCTCTATCATCGACATCATCGAAACTCCTTTCGATGGATCAGAACTCTTCTGATTCGAACAGCTAGAATGATCGATCATCTAAATCATTCTAATTGCTCCCAAAATCCACCAGTGACACCTAGCAGTATATGGTGGCAACCCATCAGAGCTGAATGCGAACCTCTTGGTGCAGCTACCTGTGTGATTAAGTTCTTCTATCTTGAGCCCCGATCAGATTAGGGTTAAGGTGAACTCGTCAAACCCTAGTCTCTGTCATATGATGTAATCATTCGATTCAAGTCCAATGTGAAAATCTAAATAGAAACTCTTTCTATTATTTCACTCTGCCATGGCCATGGACTTCTGGACTTGATTCTCATGATCATCATAGGGCTGCTCCTCTACCACCGAGGTAGATAGATTCCATCTTGATGCAATCCAGTTCCTACAATGAACATGCTATAGCCAACATACACCTCAGGGTTCCATATGGCTAGGAGACCGAGTAATGGTGTAGTCAAACTATAACACCCTCAAGGTGAACTGCCGATGCACCTCAGGTCAAAGAACCAGACACACTACTGCAGCATCGAGTCAGTCATTGACGAGAAGGTAGACTTCCTAATGACTACTCGAGGTGGTCACGCTCAGTGCCCTCATTCTCTAACGAGTACCTGTACTCTCGCTCCGGTGTCTCCACACCGTAGACTCAAGACTCATCTACTAAAGAGAAGCGATTGTACACCAACCTTCCGGATCAATCACCATCCTCGTGATGATCCTATGGTCGGGAGCATTTTATGAGTTAATAATGATTATTCATGTCTTAAATTTTCAACTCTTGAAAATATGAATTATCATTACCATTAACTCAAAGGATGTATCACAGACACTAAATACACATATGTGATAGAAAATAACCCATTTTATTGATTATAGTCAAAATTATAATTTTGCCCCTAGAAGTGTATTACAAGTGTCAGCCAATTCTGGCTTCTAGGGCACATATATCTAACAATCTCCCACTTGTCCTAAAGCCAATTGGCTACAAGTCTAAGTCCCATCTTCTCAAGGTGGGCTTCGATCTTCTGCTGGCCCAACGGCTTTGTAAGTGGGTCTGCCACATTATCTGTGGAGTTGACTCTCTTGACCTCGACGTAACCCTTCTCGAGGTAATCGCGGATGAGGTGGTATCGCCGCTCAATGTGCTTGGATTTCTGGTGAGACCTTGGCTCCTTAGCAAGGGCTATGGCGCCATTGTTGTCGCAGTATAGAGGAATGGCATCTGATGGCATTACTCCAATTTCTGCAGCAAACTTCTTGTACCAGAATGCTTCCTTCGCAGCCTCTGATGCAGCGATATATTCTGCTTCCATGGTGGAATCTGCTATCACCGTTTGCTTGGAACTCTTCCAGCTGACAGCACCACCATTGCACACAAACAGACTCCAGATGTCGACTTTCGATCATCTATATCGGACATGAAATCCGAGTCTGTGTATCCCTGGACTTGGAGTTCTCCATTACCAAAGACCAACATCATATCCTTAGTTCTTCTCAAGTACTTAAGGATACATTTCACAGAAGTCCAGTGTTCTTCACCTGGATTTGACTGATATCTGCTTGTGACACTCACAGCATGGGCTATATCAGGTCGTGTACATAGCATGGCATACATGAGGCTCCCTATTGCAGAAGCATAAGGGATCTTGCTCATGCATTCTATTTCCTCAGGTGTGCTAGGGCACATCTTCTTGGAAAGATGAATACCATGTCTGAAGGGTATTAATCCCCTCTTAGAGTTTTCCATACTAAACCTCTTTAGTACTTTCTCTCTATGTACATCTTCTGTGAAAGTCCTAGCATCCTATTCGGTCTATCCCTATAGACCTTAATTCCTAGAATAAAGGATGCTTCACCTAGGTCTTTCATGGAGAATTCCTTGGACAACCATAATTTGACTGTTGTCATCATGGGAATATCATTCCCAATAAGGAGGATGTCATCCACGTACAATACGAGGAAGACAACAGCGCTCCCACTGACCTTTTTGAAGACACACATGGTTCCTCTTCATTTTTGATGAAACCAAACTTTTTGATCACATCATTGAAATGAGTGTTCCAGCTCCGAGATGCTTGCTTAAGTCCATATATGGACCTTTGCAGCTTGCAAACCTTGTGATCAGTATCACTGGATGTGAAACCTAGCGGCTGTTCCATATAGATATCTTCCTCAAGATATCCATTCAAGAATGCCATTTTCACGTCCATTTGCCATATTTCATAATCGAAATAGGCTGCAACGGCAAGCAATGTGCGGATGGATTTTAGCATAGCCACTGGGGAAAAGGTATCCTGATAGTCAATGCCTTCGCATTGACTATAACCTTTTGCCACTAGTCTAGCCTTGAATGTCTCCACATTCCCATCTGCACCAATCTTTCTCTTGAAGATCCATTTACACCCAATAGGTACTATACCTTCTGGTGGATCTACCAAGGTCCAGACTTGGTTTGAGTGCATCGAGTCAATTTCTGACTGCATTGCCTCTAGCCATTTCTCGGAGTCGATATCTGATATCGCCTCGTTGTAGGTTTTGGGATCATCACCATGAGCACCATTACCTACGAGGAACATTTTCTCTACTTCCTCTGAAATAATACCTAAGTATCTTTCAGGGGGATGGAAAACTCTTTCCGATCTACGAGGTGGAGGAGGTAGTGTTCTTATTGGCTCAACCTGATTTGGTTCCAATTGGTCCTTAGCTCGTTGTACTTGTGAGACTTTCTCATCAAGCTTGATCTGCTTTCCAATGCCGCTATCTTGAATAAACTATTTTTCAAGAAAGATGGCATGTCGACTCACAATCACATTGTGGTCTTCTGGAATGTAGAAATAGTATCCTAATGACTCTTTAGGATATCCTATGAATCGAGCTCTAAAGGACCTAAACTCTAACTTGTCCGCTTGTTGTCTTTTGACATGAGCCGGACAACCCCAAATTCTGAGATGACTCAGACTTGGTTTCTTACCGTGCCATATCTCATACGGTGTGGTAGGAACGGTCTTTAGAGGGAACCCTATTCAGTAGATAAATTGAAGTTAACAATGAATGTCCCCAAAGAAAATCAGGGAGGTCTGTGAAGCTCATCATGGATCGAACCATATCCAATAGAGTCCGATTTCTCCATTCTGAAATCCCATTGAGTTGAGTTGAGGTGTTCCTGGTGGAGTCCATTGAGAGACTATGCCATTTTTCCTTGAGATAGTCTAGGAATTCCGGCTAAGGTATTCACCTCCTCGATCTGATCGAAGAACCTTAATGGGTTTTTCAGTTTGTTTTTCTACTTCATGTCTGAATTCTTTGAACTTTTCAAAAGCTTCAGACTTGTGTCTCATAAGATACACATACCCATACCTAGACAGATCATCGGTAAAGGTAATGAAGTAGACAAAATTGCCTCTAGCCGGCACATCAAATGGGCCGCACACATCAGTATGTACTAGGGCAAGGAGATCTGTGGCCCTTTCCCCATGTCCAACAAAAGGGAGTTTGGTCATTTTGCCCTAGAGACAAGATTCGCAAGTTGGATATGACTCGAAAGTCAATGGACTCAATAGCCCATTTTTCTCCAATTTGTTGATCCTATCTTCTGCTATATGACCTAATCTTAGGTGCCATAGATATCTATCATTTGGACTATCCCTAGGTCGTTTGGCATTCACGTTTTGCTCGATAGTTAGAATAGGTACATCAATATGTAGCTGATAAAGACCATTAATAAGGAAAACCATTTGCAATTTTATTTCTTTCATAAAGAATGTTACAATGGTCCTTAAAGAAGGTAATCACATAGCCTTCTTGTGCTAAGCATGAAACAGAAATCAAATTCCTGCTAGCTGCAGGCACATAATAACAGTCTTTCAAAACTAAGTCTAAACCAGATGGTAATCGAAGAGGGTATGTTCCCACGGCTACTGCAGCAACTCTTGCTCCATTACCGATGCGTAGGATCATGTCTCCATCCCTCAGCCTCCTGCTATCCTCAAGACCCTGCATGGAAGTGCACAGATGAGCACTAGAACCAGAGTCAAGCACCCAACTGGATGCAGAAGAAACCATAAGGTTAGACTCAATAACGAGCATACCTCCAGAAGGACCTTCCTTCTTGTTCTTCAGGGTGGCCAGGTAAGTAGGGCAGTTCCGCTTCCAATGGCCGTCGCTGTTGCAATGGAAATACTTTCCTTTGACATCGGCCTTTTTCTTCGGCTCTGCCTTCTTCTTCTTTGTTCCTTCCACCTTCTGCTTTTTCGCAGACTTCTTTTTCTTTCCATAAGACTTTCTTTTGGAAGAAGTCCATTCCATAGCAAGAACTGAGCCTTTAGAACCTTTCATAGAAAGCTCAGCGGTAACCAGCATATTCATTAATTCGGCCAAGGAATTTTGAAGTTTATGCATGTGGTAATTCATGATGAATTGCCCATATGCATCAGTCAAGGATTGCAGAATAATATCGTTCTGCAGGTCCAAGTCTAACTTCACACCGAGCTTCTCAAGCTCTTCCATGTCCTTGATCATTGTCAGACAGTGATCTTGGACTGACTGCCCATCACGCATCTTAGCCTTAAAAAGTCATTTCGTGACTTGATATTTGGCTGCGCGACTCTGTTCACCAAACATCTCCTGTAGGTGAGCCAACATTTGGCGAGCAGTCCCGATATCTTCATGTTGGCGCTGGAGCTCATCAGACATCGAGCCCAACATGTAATATCTGGCCTTATTATCTTCGTCTATCCATTTTTCCAGAGACGCTCTCTGTTCAATAGATGGACGGGCTGGTAAGGTGGGAGGGTCCTGGTCCAAAACATGGGTTAACTTCTCGGAAATCCCAAAATAATTTTGTAGTTCCTGAGCCAATCTTTATAATTGGGTCCAGGTCAGTCTATGTGTGTCCAGGATACGTGCTAATGGGTTGGACGCAGACATTTTCCTGTAGAGAGTCAAAGATTCTAGTTAGATACTGTAATTATGACTTGACCAATTTATTTAGGAATTTTATTTTTAAATAAATTAGCTCCCACTATTTTCTCGGATCCCTACACTCCCTCTGTAGAGATGCGAAAAATCTCCATGATTAATGATTTCTAGTGGGTGGTGCGGTCTCACCAACTGACTCATCACCTCACCTAACAGTTATTGGTGATGGGTTAGCCAATGAGTGAACAACTCTTGTTCAATGATTCTCTAATCATGGTGCACCCAAACTTGGTCTCTAATTCATGAATCTCACCGTATCCGAAATATTGATCCACTCCTTAGTTAAGTCAGACCCACCATTTGCATAGACTGGGTTCCTAATTGAGTCTCTCACCGTATCCAAAATATTGAGCCCAACTCATCCTCCAGCCCATAGCATCCAATGCCTAATAGACATGGTTGCATCTTCCCGGTGCAACTGAGCCACTGTATCCAGCCGAGAACAATCAACCCCGGGAAGGGCCCGCACATCTACAATGGTGGAAGACCTCAGACTTAATCTTTTCTTAGGGAGAATTGATTCAGGTCTCATTAAACTAGACTTGTCATAGTCATAACAATTATGACTAACCTAGTGGCATGGGTTAGCTCGGATTATTGACCACCTCAGATCAGAACTGTGTCAACAGATATGGCCAGGTAAGTGAGACCGGTGGAAGGAATATGCCATTAACTCGTACAAGAATGCATTCAGGTCGAGTAGCTTCCAATTAAAAACCAGTCGGTCGTATGTGCCAAACTTACCTTAGACACCAAATTGTTGAGTCAGAACCAATTGGGTTAGCCTACAATCCAGACTCTAACCTCTGAGCCTAATTAGGTCTTGCTTGATCGTGACTCGATCTTGACCCAGACTTAATCCTATTAGGCTGGTCAATTTAAGCATTGTTGATCCCATCTAACCAACTCTTGATTCGGTTTGATCAACCGCTTAGACCTAATTGAGCTACCCAAGCCCGAACCCAGTATTATGAATATGTCTTAGATCTGAAAATTCTCAATTTTAGACCTAATTAATATTCCATAATCTTAATTCTTTAATTAAGTAGGGTTCATAAACAAAATATGCACAATAAATCCTAGGGTTTCAGGATCTAGGGTTTTGCAGAAAGTAAGTTTTGGGTTTCTGATTAAGGACGAACACGCAGCACCCCTACACATCATAAGAACACCCCATCGAATGGAAAGAGAGGGCCTTTAAACCCTTCTTCGTTCTTATGATCCGGACGGCCAAGAGGAACGCCTTAATCAGGAACATGCAATACTACAAAATAGTTTTAGATCTATATCATATATCTCATATACAAATTAGATCTAATCATGGCATATTTTGCATACATCTCATGTATCGAATCATGCATATTTTTAGATCTAAATTATCTCATAATAATCTAAAAAATTAGATTTAAATTGATCTAATCAAAATAAATTCTAATCTAGATAATTATGTAGAACTATTCTACAACTAGTCTAGACATGCATCAATCATATCTCATATGATGTTTAAAATTAAATAATTTTTATTTACTATTTTTTAGATGTTATTATAACCATTATAATATCAAAAAATAGTAAATAAATAGATCTAAAATATGATTTAATCAAATTAAATTGAAAACATGCAAGACTATTCTATAGAACTATTCTATTTTAGAACTAGTCATGCATATTTTCTAATCTTAGATCCAAATCATTTAATTTTAATTTTTTCTGATTTCAGATCTGATCACATCTCATGTGACATCTAAAATCACTTATTTTTTAATTAAAATAAATTTAAAATCAGATCTAAATACTTTTAGAACCTTGGCTCTGATACCAGTTGAAGGAAAATCCTGATTTTTCGGACCAGGTTCGTTCAGATCTGATCAGATCAAGAGATATATTTCAAAAATTTTTTTTTTTGATCTAGATCAGATCTAAGATATTTTAGATCTAATTATTATTATTTTAATAAATTAAAATAAAATTAGATAAATTAAATCAAATTTAATTTACCTTGATGTTGGGTAATCCTATTACCCGTTGATGATCCTGTAAGCAGCGGAAGGTTCTGGATCTAGCCACGCAAGTGCCTGGCCTCTACCGGTATCCACTCAGGCTGGATCTAGAGATCCTCTTCTTCTCTATCATGTCTCCAAAAATTAGATCTGGATCTGATCTGGAGGATCTTCAAAACTCTCTTTTGAAGATCAGCAGTCGTCCTTTGCAGCAGCGCAGCCTTCTAGCTTTCTGTCGCCTTTCTCTTGATCTGGATTGCACCAACCAAGGTCCAAAACTACTTTTGGACATGGAGAGGAGAGGGAGAAGATGGTTTGGCATGGAGGAGGAGGAGGAGGCAGCCTTGGGGCATGGAGAATTGTATTCTCTTTGAGTTGGGCGCAGGGTCTTATTTATAGACTAACTGTGATCCAACTCCTCTTCTTCCCAACCAATCACAACCCTTTGTGAAATCAGATCTAAATCTGATTGGTGGGAATAGAGTCCCCTGGATTCCTCCTTAGAGGGTGCCTAAGACCAGTCAAAGTTGGTTCTTAGGAGAACTCTAATTGGAATCCAAAAAGGAGATGGAGTCCCTATCCAACAGGGACTCCTGGGCGCCTCCAGCTTGGGCACACGCCAAGGGTGGCCGCTCCTCCTTGCCAGGTTCTGGCAGGGGGACAGGCCCCCACCAGCTCTCCAATAGGTGCATGACATGTGGACAGAAAGTCAAAGTGTCAATGGTCAACATTTGACCAGTCAAAGGTAGACTTTTGACCAAAGTCAAAGAACGAGAAATGGCAGGTGACCAAAAATGGTAGGTAATGTCTTACAAAATAAGACAACCTTTTCTGACTTGGACAACCTCCAGTCAGACCATATGAAGGCCTCTGATTGAGCACAAACTCCTTTGGCTCAGTCAGGACAACTTATTTATGATAGTAAAAGAAGAACGTTAGGTTCAATCGAGTGCTAGCACGATTTTCTTGAACCTAATTGAATCTCATTCAGATCAATTGAACTAGATCAGTTCAATTGATGATCACCAGATTCAAACCCTTGTTTGTGTGACCCAGTTAGGTTCAGTTCTGTATGGTAATGGGATATGTCATGATCTCTATCATCGACATCATCGAAACTCCTTTCGATGGATCAGAACTCTTCTGATTCGAACAGCTAGAATGATCGATCATCTAAATCATTCTAATTGCTCCCAAAATCCACCAGTGACACCTAGCAGTATATGGTGGCAACCCATCAGAGCTGAATGCGAACCTCTTGGTGCAGCTACCTGTGTGATTAAGTTCTTCTATCTTGAGCCCCGATCAGATTAGGGTTAAGGTGAACTCGTCAAACCCTAGTCTCTGTCATATGATGTAATCATTCGATTCAAGTCCGATGTGAAAATCTAAATAGAAACTCTTTCTATTATTTCACTCTACCATGGCCATGGACTTCTGGACTTGATTCTCATGATCATCATAGGGCTGCTCCTCTACCACCGAGGTAGATAGATTCCATCTTGATGCTAATCCAGTTCCTACAATGAACATGCTATAGCCAACATACACCTCAGGGTTCCATATGGCTAGGAGATCCGAGTAATGGTGTAGTCAAACTATAACACCCTCAAGGTGAACTGCCGATGCACCTCAGGTCAAAGAACCAGACACACCACTGCAGCATCGAGTCAGTCATTGACGAGAAGGTAGACTTCCTAATGACTACTCGAGGTGGTCACGCTCAGTGCCCTCGTTCTCTAACGAGTACCTGTACTCTCGCTCCGGTGTCTCCACACCATAGACTCAAGACTCATCTACTAAAGAGAAGCGATTGTACACCAACCTTTCCGGATCAATCACCATCCTCGTGATAATCCTATGGTCAGAAGCATTTTATGATTTAATAATGATTATTAATGTCTTAAATTTTTAACTCTTAAAAATATGAATTATCATTATCATTAACTCAAAGGATGTATCACAGACACTAAGTACACATATGTGATAGAAAATAATCCATTTTATTGATTATAGTCAAAATTATAATTTTGCCCCTAGAAGTGTATTACAAGTGTCAGCCAATTCTGGTTTCTAGGGTACATATATCTAACACAGAGGCTGGGGCTTGATGTAGAGGCTGAAAGGATCATTGAGTTTCTAAGGATGTCGAGGGCCCTGGACTAGTAGATCTGTGAGGGGGGTCTTCTTGGGATTACTTTGAGAGCATTATATGGGTGAGTGCTTTTAGATCCTAAGAGAGGGTTGGTGAGTTGAGATTGTATCTCCTCTATTACTCTTTCTTGATAGTGAAGCATTGTATGTCCCATGGATGTAGGCACTTGGGCCAAACCATATGTTGGTGTAGAATTTGGTTGACGCCGGATCGAGCTAGAGTCGAGGAAGATGAGGTCGCCGCCGATGACCTATAAAATAAAGTCCCATCCAAAGTCGATGGTGGTGGCTCTAGCAGGACCCTTCGATGATCAAGTCAGCTCTTCTGGCCAATAAAATTGGCACTAGAGGAAGAGCCCTTTGTTCCTAAGGTTTTCTTGATCTTAAAGAAGTGCTTAGCAGCGATCTCTCTTCTTTCTCTCTAGAGTTTTTTTCAGAAAAAATGTCTCCCAGGAAAGCTTCAACTCAGCGATCAACGGTCTCTACAGCCAGATTCCATCCAGATACATCCATTCCTACTCTAGCTTTGATAACTCAAGCTCTACCTGCAGTCATAGTGGATGCGGAGCAGTTCAACTTGCTGGTCCAATAAGTCTGCGATCTCATAGAGATGGTGTAGGCCATACATCGATAGGTTTCAATGCAAGTTTGGTTGGAGCAAACTTTTTTGGAGTCCCATAATCCGATTTAAGAATGGTCAATTTTGGTTGGCCGACCGATGACCTCTGAAAAGGGAAAACAGAGTGCGGAGAGCCATTGCTCTAAAAAGAGAAAATAGAGGCCGATTCGGTTGGGGCTCGGCCGCTAAGGAGTTCGACCGGGATTCGATCATTGGAGGAGTTCGGTTGGATTTGACCATTGGAGGAGTTCGATTGGATTCGGCCGCTAGAGGAGAGAATTTTTGATTGAAGCTCTTCCGTGATTATTGGTTACATTAGGCTAAGCATCAGACTGAACTTCCACGGGAGCAGGGTTTATCCGCAACACCATGTATATGGTTGTGTTCGTTTGTCTTCTTCTATCTTTTCATAGCAACAGATAGTGCTATATCTCCTACAGGTAATCTTGGGTGGGTGATCCATGTTCCGCAGTTGTGGATCTATCATAATAGGTTGAAGGTCGGCCATCTTGGGATTACCTTATGACCAGATAATAGGTCAAACTTTGGCAAGAGCAGGTTTAACCTCAACAAGATTTAATCTAATTAAACTTGATTTATTTATGTTTAATAGATTTAATTGGTTAAGTTAGACTTGCATCTGAACCCTAATTGGGTTAGGTTCAATAGCCTTTCAAATTTAGTTTAAATTGGATTTGAATTAGATTTGGATTGCATCTAAACTTGAACCAAATTTGATTAGGCTCACTAAGCCACTCAAACCTAAGCTTCTCTCACCCTTTTGGCTGACCAACATGAATAGGGGGTGTGGGGATTGGTGCCACACTCTCCTAGGGCATGTGCAAGTGGATAGGATCCATGAGTTGGCTTTTTCTAATTGATTTAGGACTTCTAATGTTTAAAGAAACATGAGTCCTAATCAAAAAGGGATTTTGACCAGACCTAGATGTCTTTGTCTATAAAAATAAGGGGACCTCTAGGCATGAAATATATGAAAGTAATAGAGAGTCAAGAGAGAAAGAGAGAGTTAAAGAGAAAGGTGGGGCATGAGCAAGTGTTGGGTGCCCTTCTCTTGGTTGTCCCCTCCCTTGGATGCCTTCTTCTCTAGCACAGTGATTTCTTGATGTGGAGCATCATCTTCAAGCTTGAGATTTGATCTCAAAGCTTTCCTTTGGCAAAGATCTTCATTCCTTCTTCCTATTGAGTTTGGTATGCAAGCGAAGCAAAGGATTTGCACATCTAGATCTCGCAAAGCATTAGACTTGAGAAGTCTTTGATTCTGATTTATTTTTTCAATGCAAAATCAAGGTAGGTATTTATATGTGATATAAAAAAAAGTTTTAAAATCAATCTATCCACTTTTTCCTAGGTTTTGGTTGTGAACCAAAAGCAAAATTTTCTTTCAATTGGTATCAGAGTAGGTTTTTATGTATGCATCATAGATTTCATGATTTTTTTAAATCTTTCTCTGATTTATTTTTGATCAATTTTTTTTATGAGATCAAAGTACATTTCCATCTGATTCACTCATAAAATTTTCACCTAGTTTTGACCTAATTATTATTGGAAATTATGCAGGATTTTTAGCATGCACTTTTGAAACTTTTTTGAATTATGTTATAGTGGAAGCTAAAATTAATCTAAAATTAATTTACTACATACATTGACCTAATCATAAAACCCTACTCAGGATATAGACATGCTAATATGTAATTAAAAATTAAAATACGATCGATCAAGAAATCACATTTGCTGATTGATTTGTGTTTCATAAACAATACCTTTGCACGGGTAGTTGATCTCCATGTTCTAAATCCTCTGAAAGAAGATCTGACATTGCATTATAGCTGCACACTTATTCGACCTCTATGGTTAGTTCACACGGAGCTCCTAATCCCAACCAACTCTATTAGAGTGCTAGCTCCTCGCCGGGGCCTTTGATGGTTGATTTCGATCGATCCAATCGATCATCTTTCTCCTGATCTTTTGGATGCTTCAGAAGATTAGATTTTATGGTCTAAAGGATAACGAGGTGATGTTTGAAATTTAGTGGTGATCGAGCACTTACGGTACTCTATCTCTCCACCTGAACCTAGAAACCTAATACTAGGGTTTCATACACTCGAAAAACCTTGATGCCTCGAAAATGCTCTCATGCCTTTCTCTATTTAGAATTTTATCGTGAAACAAATTTTCATGGATAGAAAACTTTCCTCTCTATAGAGAAAACTACTTAACATCTATAGTGGGCATCCAAAAAATGGAAAAATAAAATATTTATCATGAGAAACAAAAGTAGGTGCACAAGAAACTAACCCTCTCTCCCTGGAATTTTCCACGCACACGACAAGTCCCTCTCTAATTTTTCTTTCTTAGAAACCTTCCCATGCAGGCTCTCTCCTTTCTATGCATGCCCCAAAAAATTCATCCTTTTATTGGCATGATTTCAATGGGATTATCGAGTGGGAAGGGATAAGGCATGGAGGTTGAACTTGTTTCAACCTCCCAATGAAATTTGAATTGAAACCCAATCTAATCTACTTCCAACGCCCTCCCAAAGAGGTTGACACACAGAAGGACTCTCCTTCTACGTATCCATACTTAGGAATGCCAAAACAATTCGTGACAAAGTCATAAGGGGTGTGGGGATTGGATAATGATGAGAGGGAGTTGGGAGATTTCAACCAAACCAATCAACTCAGATTGAATTCAAAATTCAACCCAAAAACAATTTGATCCAACACTTGGACCAGGTCAATGTGAGAAAGAAGGAAGGTGCAAACTTCTTCTGAGCATGGAAAACACTTTGGCAAATTCTAAATTTGCATGAGAGAGGGCGTGGTCAAAGTAGGGTGGCATAGGGAGAAGGGTGTTTAAAATTTGAATGCAATTTAACCCATTCAAATTAGTTTCAACCAAAGCAATTTAACCAAATCAAATTAGACTAGGTCAAACCTAAGATTAGGCTTAACTCAAACCAATTAAATCCTAATCAAATTAGAAATTAATTTGGTTCAAGTCCTGATCCAATTAGGGTTGAATATCCCATAACGATTAGGTCATTACATAACCTAATTGGGTCAAACCCAATCGAATCCAATTCTATTGGATTTGATCAAATCTTCATCACTTAATCAAATTAAGCTAATCAGCAATCAAATTACTAATTAATTCTTCAATGAACATAGGGTCCCAATCGGATGGAAGTCTGGGCAATAGAGTCCCATCTATATGAAACTCTTGAAGAGTCCTAATCCAATGGGACTCTCGAACCTAGTGTCCTAAATAAATAGAACTCACAATCGTAGAGTTCTAAAATATTGAAACTATTGATCAGAGAGTCCCAAATAAGTAGGACTCAGAGTTTTAGTCCAATGGGACTTATAAAGATAGAGTCCAAGTCTAGTGGGACTCCTGGTCATAGAGTCCTAATCTAGTGGGACTCTTGACCACAGAGTCTCAGACCATTGAGATTCTCGATTAGCCATTAGATCAGATAGAAACTCTTATTGTGTGTGACCCCATAGGTTTTAATTCTAGGCTGATAGTATAGAAATCAATTTTCTATACCAATCGATGTGATCATCTAGCAATGGTACCTGACATCTGGATAAATCGAAGTCGCAATGCAACATCGACAAACCTATAGCATATGGCTACTATATAATTCATCCCCTTGACCTCAATGCTCAAAAGATGACCTAGGGTTTAACTGTCAATCCTAAAAAATCATCTATAGTGTATTTCAAAATTCAGTGTCCATCGAACAGACTATCCCGATCGAGATTTTGCTAAATTGAAATATAGTGATGCACTTACTCTAATACTTGAAGGGGTCAATCCCATCTTGACTCATGCACTAACTTCGTAAGTACTTGACTACACTCAATAGTCTTCCATCATTGAATTAAAAATATAGGTAGTCCGATACCTAAGTGTAGTGAGTTGCTTGTAAGTCACCATGGTGATCTCATGTCTAAGAGACACATATACTCATATCCCTCACGAGCAACTCTTGACAATAGAGAGCCCCGCAGTTGGTTCATGTTCAGTGAAATGTACCCCTACAATTCACTTGTATGCTATAATAGTATCTCCATACTTCTTGATTAAGAGAATAATCAATACTTATGGCACACAATGACCTACACTCGATATGTTACTGTCTGGGGTAATAATGAATCATTTGGTTGCAAACTGGTTTAAGGACTAAATGATAAATCCTCTTTTATCAAGTCTAAATAGTCCTTAGAACTTCATCACAAAAGAGTTCATTACAGGAAGATGTAAATAATGCGATGAAATGCCAGAATAATAATTTTATTTATTTAAAATTTAAGTATAAATTACATTCAGCTCAACCATCTACAACCTAGATGATTGGCTTTAGGATACAATTCCTAACAACTTTCACTTAGACTAAAGCCACTCAGAACAGTATTGAATATCCATCTTTCATTTGTGATTATCAAACTTTTTGATTTCAAGAGCTTTAGTAAATGAGTTGGCCATGTTCTCCATTCCATCGATCTTTTGAAGCTCGACGTCACCTCGTTCCATGATCTCTCGTACAAGATGGTAGTGATGTAGAATGTACTTGGTATGCTGATGTGCCTTCGACTCCTTCACGTGAGCTATGGCCCCAGTGCTATCACAATATAGTAGAACTGGACCATCCAAGGAGGTTGCCACTCCTAGCTCGTCAATGAACTTCTACAGCCACAGCTTTCTTTGCAGCATCGGATGCCGTGACATATTCCAGCAGACCGTGACATACTCCAGCTCGCACACAGAATTGGCAATAGTGTGCTACTTGGAACTCTTGCAGCAGACCGCTCCATCGTTCAGGATAAACACATAATCTGACACACTCTTACTATCATCATGATCTGACTGATAACTTGAATTAGTGTATCCCACAAGTTTCAAGTTATTATCTCTATAGTTGAGCCACCGATCCTTAGTATTTCTTAAATACTTCAGAATTGTCTTTACAACCTTCCAGTGATTCTCACTCGGATCAAACTGGTATCTACTCACTATCCCTAGTGAGTATGTCACATCTGATCTTGTATACATCATGGCATATATAATAGAACCCACTATCGAAGCATATGGAATTCCTCTCATATGCTCTCTCTCTAGAGGAGTTGTCGGACAATCCCTCTTTGAGAGAATAATTCCATGGCCTATCAAAAAATAGTCCTTCTTGAAATTTTTTATGCTGAACCTTTTCAGCACGGTATCGATGTACGTAGACTGGGATAATCCAAGCAATCTTTTAGATCTATCCTTATAAATCTTCATTCCTAGGATGTAGGAAGCTTTTTCCATGTCTTTCATGGAGAATTGTGATGATAGCTAAACCTTTATTTCTTGTAATACAGCGATGTCATTCTTGATTAAGAGAATATCATCCACATACAGTACAAAAAATACAACAACAGAATCGTTAGCCCATTTATACATGCAGAGTTCGTCTCTGTTCTTAACGAAGCCATATGTTCTGATTACCTTGTCAAAATATATATTCCAACTGTGCGATGCCTATTTCAATCCATAAATGGATCTTTGAATCTTGCATACCTTGGACTTGTCTATAGATGTGAATCCCTCAGGTAGTATTATGTATACCTCTTCATCCAGCTCTCTATTAAGAAATGTTGTCTTCACATCCATTTGCTAGATCTCATAGTCTGGGTATGCTACTATCATAAGCATGTTCTGAATGGACTTGAGCATTGCCACTAGGAAAAATATCTCATCATAGTCAATACTATAATACTGACGATATCCCTTAGCAACAAGATGAGCTTTATAGGTCTCCACCTTTCCGTCTGCATTTTTTTTTTCTTCTGAAAATCTACTTACATCCAATAAATTTTATCTATTCAGGTAGATCAACCAGTGTCCATACACTATTGACCTTCATGGACTCCATTTCGGACTTCATGGCTTCTAGCCACTTATCAAAATTAGACCTCTACATGGCATCCATGTAAGTGATTGGATCCTCATTGTTCTCATTGAGTTCGATAAAATCACCATCCCGAACCAAGAAACCATAGTATCTATCTGATTAATGCGATACTTTATCAAATCTCCTCAAGGGTGCATCTACAATGGGCTCTAGATTTGATCTTATCAAATCTAGTTTTGTAGGTTCACTAGAATGTGTCGGTTCTTCCACCTATCGAACTTCGTTAAGTTTAACATTAGAGGCAGTTGTTCCTTCCCTAAGAAACTTCTTTTCCAAAAAGACTATCCTATTGTTGATGAACACCTTTTGTTCTTCAGCAAGGTAGAACTAATAACTCCTAGTTTTCTTGGGGTACCGTATAACTAACTATTTATTGGACCTAGGTCTAAGCTTTTCTAGCTACAAATATTTGACATAAGCCGAACATCTCTAAACCCTAAGGTGAGAGAGTGTCGGCTAAAACCCAATTCATATCCCGTATGGAGTCTTTGCAACAGACTTGCTTAAAATAGCATTCAACTCATAACAAGCAATCCCTAATGCATAACCCCAAAAAGAAATTGACAGACTCACAAAGCTTATCATGGATCAAATCATGTCCAATAGGATTTGATTCTTCCTTTTGGATACACCATTATATTATGGTGTTCTAGAAGGAGTATAATATGAGAGAATTTCATTCGCTCCTAAATATGTCAAAAATTCATTAGAAAGATATTCACCTCCTCGATCAAACCAAAGAGTTTTAATACTCTTCTCAAGTTATTTTTCTATCTCATTTTGATATCTTTTGAACATTTCAAATGAATTGGATTTACTCTTCATAGGATAGACATACCCATACCTAGATAGGTCGTCAGTAAATGTAGTAAAGTAGTAGAACCCACCTCAAGCATATATGTTCATAGGTTCACTTACATCAGTATGTACTAGACCTAGAAGTTCAGTGGCCTGTTCATCCTTTTCAGTAAAAGATGATTTGGTCATCTTACCAAGAAAATAAGACTCACAAGTATTCAATGATTCACAATCATGAATGTCAAGGATATGCTCTTTGACTAACCTGTTGATCCTATTCTTGTTTATATGACCTAGTCGATAATGCCAAAGATAGGCATCGGAGTTATAATCTAATTTTGGGCATTTATTTGACATGTACATTATACTAATAGGCTATGATAAAACATAAGTACCATTTTTTAATTATCCTTGCATTACTGTAATACCATTTATAATGATATCATAATAATTTTTTTTTATTAACAAATAATAACCATCCTGGGCCAAAAATCCAATAGATATTACGTTCATTATAAAAGATGGATAATAGTGACAATCACTTAAAATAATAATATTATTTTTAAAAAATAGCTCAAGAGTTTCCAATGCTAGGACTGGAACTTTACTTCCATCCTCAACATTAAGGAATCTATCATCATTCTCAAACTTTCTACTAATTTGAAGTTTCTGCAATGAATTGCATATATGAATCGGACTTTCGGTATCTAATACCTAGGTAGATGTATCACATATGGAGAAATTGCAAGGTATTATCATATAATAGCCTTGATCAACAACCACTTGCTGATTTTTTCTATTTAGCCTATTTGGATTAAGGGGATAATTACTCTTTGGATCTGCCTGATTAGGGTCAATACTAGATTTCTTGTTCTTAGGTTTTAAATGCTTGCAACTATCCAACAGTGAGCAGAGTTGACTTACACTAGCCATTTTATTTATCTGAAAGAAAAATATAAAATCTTATTAGTACTTGAATTAATTAATCCTAAAGACTTAGATTTTAGTCTAAAGGTTCTCTCACTATTTTTAATGAATTGATAACCTCTACCTCAAATTTGAGGAATTACACTAACTTCTTAGTGGGTACTGAAATCCACATAGACTATAGATGGGCTCGAGGTAGGCTCTGGCCAACCCCTATGCATCTACAAGTAGGTTCAAAACTAATTATTTTTTAAAATAATTTTTAATATTTAGATTTTACCCCAAAAGCTAATTTAGCAGGCTTTGGCCTTCACTAAAAAGATCTGGTTAGGTCCAACCATTAACATGATTGAGTTTGGTGCATCAAACCAATAATAACTAGGCCTAGGGTAGGCCTTAGCCAACCTAATTACCATTAAGAGAGTGCAATCTAATCATCATATGATGGATGATAATTTCAATATCTAGATGAACATCAGATATTAGGCACCTCCAATATCCATCCAAAAAATTGGACTCATTACTATTCACCTTAATGGAAGGCTATGAATCAGTTATCTCCATAACTTAGTCATTTTAAGGACTTAATAATTTAGAGGATTTAGGTTACTTATGATTTAAGGATAGAAAGGATATAGATCAATTTCTTCCACTGACTTGACCAAGTCAAATCCTTCCATTGACTTCACCAAGTCAATAGGTTAGGACTAGGATCAATTTAGATCTATGGACACCTAATTCAGTCTTAATAATTGAAATTAGTCAAATTGATTTTTAGTGATATGGATCAGCTCGAATCATCAGGTGATCTAATCAAATCATAATCGACCATGTCGGTCAGATAAGTGAGATCAGTGAAAGAGATATGCCATTAACTTATCAAAAATCAAACTAATGCGAGTAGCTCCCAAATAAAAATCACTAGTCTAAACTATAAAACTTACCTTAGACACCAATCGATTAATTAGTTTTAATTTGATCAACCTAAAAATTTTGAGCTAGACCGCTTAGTCATGAACTAAGTCAATCTTGGTCTCGTTAAAGACATGGACTCATCCAACTACAACTATTAAAGTTGAGTCTAGAGTGTATTTGATCTAATCTAATTCAATACTTGGTTAGATTTGATCAATTACTCTAGATTAATCTATTCTTTAATTAACCTTAGATCTAACCCAATTAATGGACCTAATTCATCTAACCCTTTAACCCATAGTTTTATGATTTTATCTTAGGATCTTTAATTCATAATTCTAGACCCTTATAGACAGTACTTAATTCTCTTAATTAAGTTTTTGGGCTGATGGGTTGGGGTTCAACATTTAAAAAATAATTTTAAAATTTTAAAATATTTTTATTTTTTATTCATCAAATGGGTTGACTCATTTCAAAAATAGGTCAGCTCATTTCATAAACAGCAACCTATTGTTAGTTTCATAGCCGAAAATAAAGCATAAAATAAAAATTAAACTATGAATCAATTTTTAAATTAAATCTAAATATATTTGTGTTTAGCTTTCATATTAAAATAATTTTAATAAATTTTTTTCATTCTTCATCTTAATGAATGAGTTCACGATGGCATCTCTACCACCATAAAAGATCCCCACTGAATGAAGGAGATGGCCTTTAAATCATACTTGTTTCTTATGATCAGATGGCGTGGTAGCTTATTCATCCTCGATTACTAAGTTTTCTATATATAAAATATATCATATATATAAATATTTAATTTTTTAATTAACATATTAAAATATATTAAGCAACCCTTGCTTTGATACCACTATTAGAAATCACGTAGGATTTTTAGCATGCATTTTTGAATTTTTTTCAAATTATGTTATAGTGAAAGCTAAAATTAATATAAAATTAATTTACTATATGTATTGATCTAATCATAAAACCCTACTTAGGATCTAGATATGCTAATATGTAATTAAAAATTTAAATACGATCGATCAGCAAATCATATTTGCTGATCGATTTACGTTTCGTAAACAACACCTTTGCACGAGTAGCTAATCTCTATGATTTAAATCCACCAAAAAAAGATCTAGCATCATGTTGCAGTCGCACACTTATCCAACCTCTATAGTTGACATGAAGCTCCTGATCTCGACCAGCTCTACTAGAGTGCTAGCTCCTCACAGCAGCCTTTAACGGCTGATCTCAATCGATCCAATTGATCATCTTTCTACTAATATCTCAGATGCTTTAGAAGATCAAATGTTGTGCTTTAGAGGATAACGAGGTGATGTCTAAAATTTGGTGGTGATCGGGCACTCACAGTACTCTATCTCTCCACTTCAATCCAGAAACCTAATACTAGGATTTCATACACTCTAAAATGCTCTCATGCCTTCTCTATTTATAATTTTATCATGAAATAAATTTTCATGGATAGAGGATTTTCCTCTCTATAAAGAAAACTAGTTAGATCACATCTATAGTGGACATCCAAAAAATGAAAAACAAAATAGTTAGCATGAGAAACAAATGTAGGCGCATGAGAAACTAACCCTCTCTCCCTAGAATTTTCCACGCACAGGACAAGTCCCCTCTTAGATTTTTCTTTCTCAGAAACCTTCCCACATAGCTTCTCTCCTTTCTACGCATGCCCCAAAAAATTCAACTTTTTATTGGC
Source organism: Cocos nucifera (assembly GCA_006176705.1). Classification (NCBI taxonomy): domain Eukaryota; kingdom Viridiplantae; phylum Streptophyta; class Magnoliopsida; order Arecales; family Arecaceae; genus Cocos; species Cocos nucifera. The sequence goes on from QRFJ01001147.1 coordinate 211,532, forward strand.
ATGATTTCAATGGGATTATCATGTGGGAAGGGATAAGGTGTGGAGGTTGAACTTGTTTCAACCATCTAATGAAATTTGAATTCAAACCCATTCTAATCCACTTCCAATGCCCTCCCAAAGAGGTTGACACATAGAAGGACTCTCCTTCTACACATCCATACTTAGGAATGCCAAAAAAATTGGCAACAAAGTCATAAGGGGCATGGGAAATGGATAATGATGAGAGGGAGTTGGGAGATTTCAACCAAACCAACCAACTCAGATTTAATTCAAAATTCAACCAAAAAATAATCTGATCCAACACATGGACCAGGTCAACATGAGAAAGAAGGAAGGCACAAACTTCTTCTGGCATGGAAAACTCTCATGCAAATTCTAAATTTCCATGAGAAAGGACATGGCCAAAGTAGGGTGGCGTAGGAAGAAGGGTGTTTAAAATTCAAATGTAATTTGACCCATTCGAATTGGTTTCAACCAAACCAATTTAACTAGATCAAATTATACTAGGTCAAACCTAATCAAATTAAGCTTAACTCAAATCAATTAAATTCTAATCAAATTAAAAGTTGATTTGGTTCAGGTCCTGATCAAATTAGGGTCGAATATCCCATAGCGATTAGGTCATCACATAACCTAATTGGGTTAAACCCAATCGAATTCAATTTGATTGGATTTGATAAAATTCTTATCACTCAATCAAATTAAGCTAATCAATAACTAAATTGCTAATTAATTCTATAATAAATATAGGGTCTTAATCGGGTGGGAGTCTGAGTAATAGAGTCCCATCCATATAAAACTCTTGAAGAGTCACAATCCAGTGGGACTCTCGAATCTAGTGTCCCAAACGAATGAAACTTGCAATCACAGAGTTTCAGACCATTGAAACTCTTGATCAAAGAGTCCCAAATAAGTAAGACTCAAAGATTCAATCTAGTGGGATCAACAAGGATAGAGTCCCAGTCCAGTGGGACTCCTGGTCATAGAGTTTTAGTCTAGTAAAACTCTTGGCCACAAAATTTTAGACCATTAGGACTCTCGATCAGCCATCAGATCAGGTAGGAACTTCTATTATATGTGACCCCATAAGTTCATATCCTAAGTCGGTAGCATAAAAACTAATTTTCTGTACCAATTGATGTGACCATCTAATAATGGTATCTGACGTCCGAATAGGTCAAATAGTCGCAATGCAACATCGACAAACCTATGGCATATGGTTACTGTATAATTTATTCTCTTGAACTTAATGCTCAAAAGATGACCTAGGATTTAACTATCAACCTTAGAAAATCATCTATAGTATATTTCAAAATTCAATGTCAATCGAATGGACTATCCTATTTGAGGTTTTGCTAAATTGAAATATAGTGATGCACTTACTCCAACACTTGGAGGGGTCAATCCCATCTTGACTCACACACTGACTTCACAAGTACTTGATTGTACCTAGTAGTCTTTCATCACTGAATTAGAAATTTAGGTAGTCTAGTACCTAAGTGCATTGAGTTGCTTGTAAGTCACCGTGGTGATCTTAGGTCAAAGGGATACTTATACCTATATCCTTCATAAGCAACACTTGACAATAGAGAGCCCCAAAATTGGATCACATTCAGTGAAATGTACTCCTACAATTAACTTGTATGTCATAACAACATCTCTATACTTCATGGTTAAGAGGATAATCAATACTTATGGCACACAATGATTTACACACGATACATTATCATCCAGGATAATAACGAATCATTTGATTGCAAACTAGTTTAAGGACTAAATAACAAATCCTTCTTTGTCGAGTCTAAATAGTCCTTAGGACTTCATCACAGAAGAGTTCATTGTAGGAAGATATAAATAACGTGATAAAATTCTAGAATAATAATTTTATTTATTTAAAATTCAAGTACAAGTTATATTTAGCTTAACTATTTACAACCTAGATGATTAGCTTTAGGATATAATTTTCAATAATTTTCAGATCGAAAACTTCCTCTGGAAACAAGATTACTAAAAATCTATTTTACCAAAAATTTTTTAGTAGATTTTTGTTCAATTAAAAATCTATTTATAATCTATTTAAAATCTATATTTGATAGATCTTTGTGGAAGTATTTCAATTATGAAATAGGTATTTCAATTAGGTTTGAATGTAAAATTATTTTGACAAGTTTTCATATTAGTTTGAACAAAAATAAAGGCATATGTTTGATCATTATGTAAATCTGAAATTTTCTATACATGCATAATAATTTTTGGATAGATTTCTTTATGAATTCAAATCTGAATTATCTATTTTTATAAGTTGTATAAATAAAAGTTTAGATCTAAGCTAATGCATGATGATATTCTAATAAGATTAGAAAGTGGTATGATCATGTATGTATTCCTTGATTGATTTTGATCAATGCACATGTAAATGTAATTTTTTTAAAATTAGATTTCTAATTTGAGTAGCATAGTAAGTTGATTGGGCAAATCACCATGGCCATCTGGTCATAGGAGAAAAGTAGTATTTCATAGCTCTATCCTCCCATTTAATGGGATTCTCCTATGGTGTGTAGGGGTGCCACTGTGATTATTATCTGTGAAATGAATAGTAAAAAAAAACTTTTGAAATTAGTTTAAATATAATATGAGATATTAAAGATCTAAAATTAATTCAAGTATTAGGTATAAAAACTAGTTCTAAGATATCGAACCCCAACCCATGTTAGCCATACACTTAATTAAAAATTAAGAGTTGTTTGTTTGGATCTAGAATTGTGAATTGAAGATCCTAAGACAATTGCATAAGACATGGGTTAATAGGTTAGTATGAATTAGATCAATTAATTGGGTTAGCCTTAGGTTAGAAATAAAGAATGGATTCAACAAGAGTAGTTGATCAAATTTAACTAAATGTTGATTTAGATTAGGTCAAGGACACTCAAGATCAAATATAATAGTAGTAGTTAGTCAAGTCCATATATTTAATTAGACTAAATAGACTTGATTATGGCTCTATGGTTGAGCCTAGATTATTAGGTGAATCCAATTAAAACTAATTAATCAGATGATGTGTAAGATAAGTCTGGCAATTTCGATCGATGGTCTTTTATGGCGAGCTAATGGCATATTCCTTCCACCGATCTTACTTATTTGGTCATCTTGATAAAATTATATTTTGATTAGATTATTTGGTGATTCGAGCTGATCTATGTTAATTGGATAAATTAGTATGACTAATTTTGATACCCCTAGACCAGCTTATCGCTAATCTTCTTAGATCTGACTTGATGAAATCAATAGGAGGATCATGATTAACTGATCAATCTCTTCTCTTTTCTTAAAATTGTTAATCAAATCCTCTAAATTATTTGGTCCCTAAAAATAAAATAGTTATGATGATACCTAGATCATAGCCTCCCATTAAGTTGTGTGATAATGGGTCCATTAGTCCGATAATCATTTGTTGCCCAGAAGAACAACCCAAGAGGGGGCAAAATTAGGTTCTCTTGGGTTGTTCAAAATTTTTTTGAATTGCTAAGTGTATGTGCAGAACTTAAATATAGATATGCTGGAAATGCAGTAATTCAGATGTGCAGAAAATAAAAGTAACTGAAAGGAGAAATCACACACACAAAAGCTTAAGATTTTTATAGTGGTTTGGTGTCAAACCCAACACCTACGTTCACTCCTCAAGCACTCCACTTGAGAATTTTACTATAATCTCCGAGATTATAGTAAGATTATTTTCACCAGATTCATAATCTAAACTTAGTTAGTTTTGCAGGCTAACCAATCAAAACTTAACCTTAAGCCACTCCTAGGCTTGTACAAATTCATTTCAAGGCTTGAATAAGCCTATCCCCCAAGTTTCAACACTTTGAAACTTGAAATACAAAGATTTCAAGATGCAGAAATTTAAAACAAAAGCAAAATTTTTTTTGAAGAGCAGATTTAAGGCTTTGATGTGCAAGATAAGTTGTTGGAGGGCTTTAGCAATGAATGCTCCCTTTCTTCACTTGAGAATGTCTTGATTGCACAGCTGGTTGAGTGGTTGAATAGTAATGAAGGCTCTTTAAGGCTCACTGTTTAGATTGCATATAGATTTTTAAAAGTTGCTGATGTTTTTCACTTTCTTGCTTTTATATCTTGAGTTTTCAAGCCTTAATTTGATCTTAGAAGTCTTTTAATTCAAGTTAAGAACTCTAAAAATGGGTTTGTAGCTATTGAAACATCAAAAAAAGCAATTTAGAGCATCCAAAATGAAATTTGGGCAGTTTTGAAAACTAGCCGTTGGGGCTATTAGAAACTTGGGAGTCCAGTTTCCAAAGCCTTGAGTCAACTCCAGCTACAGGGTGAGAAATTTTGACTCTTTATATTTATGTCCCATGCTAGTTTTACATGCCGGAGTTGACTCTTGGACTTCATGAGTCTAGTCTAGTTGCAAGGTGAAAAATTTAAAGTTCTATTCTTGGACTGGTGCCTATTCTGAAACATGAGTCGGCTCCTACTTTTCGTGTTTCAACTCCTCCATGAGTCGACTCCTGCTTTAAGGTTCATACTAAAGTCTTCTATTTTGAGCCTACTGCCTGTCTGAGCCTGTGAGTCAGCTCCTGCCTATCTAGAGTTGACTTCTGATCGGTGCCAAATGCTAAAACCATGCCAAATTTATTTTTAAACTTTCTTTGAGTAGGTTCATGACTCAATATTCTTTAAAAATGTTTGGCTTGATCTCTTTTTGCTTCTTTTTCTTGGTTCTTTCAATCAAACATGGAGCATCATTGAAATGAGTTCCTATTCTTTCTGAACTTTACCTTAAACATTCCAACCAAGTTGTTAGTACCAAAAATTGACTCAAATATTTTGTTATTCATCAAAATCATACCTAGGATCAACATTCTCTTCCTTTTTGATGATGATAAAATCTTCGAATTCATGCATAACATTTGCAATTTCAAAAAGCATTAAGAGTGAAGAAAGTAGCATTCTACATCTATAACTAACATAAATTTAGATTATATAGAAGTTCATCCATTTTGTAGTGATTTACTATTTTGATTTCAAGGATTCTCCGCCTTTCTATTTGTTGAAAGTAGAATATGCCATCAATTAAAAAATTTTAGAGTTTTATGGTATGTGCAATTAATGTGCCATGTTGCATTTGTTTCATTTTCCTTAAGTGCTTTTATTTGTATCCTCCTCCTTTCTTTTTGCTCATATTTTTCTTCTTTATTTTTATGCGCTCCCTCTTTCTTTATGCTTATATTTTTTTCTTCATTTTTGTCATCATCAAAGAATGAATAGCAAGAAAAAAGAATATAAAGAAAAATGGCCATATATAAATAAAAAGAGATACACAGTTCATAAGAGTATGTACTGCATACAAAAAGATACTGAAGTAGTACAAGTATTTTCATACAACATAAATAAGATCCTAAGGTAAAATATCATAAAAAATAAGATGATATGGATAGCATGTCATGTCTAAATCCTAATACCATGATGAAATCCTAATGCACCATATAGATATAGACTAAGACCTATATAAGATAACTTAGGTCCTAATAGATCAGTTAGATGGGACATCCAGTATGGTGGAGGAGCTAGCTCTAGTCACTCTCCTACTCCTGATGCGAGTGGATGGTCCGCTTGGGTATATGTCCTAAGGGGTCTAGGAGGAAGCTATGTGGTAGGTGGTTAATCAGGTGCACCAGGAGGAGGCTCAGAAATCAGAGGTGGAATAAAATAAATATCTAGCTCTACCTCAACTATCTCAGTGGCTGCTTTTGATATTGCTACCTTAGCAACTGCTGCTACTACCTCTACTACTGCTGCCTCTATTGCTATTGATGCTGTTGTTGCAGTCGCTGCTACTGCCGATCCTAATGAAGCATGGGTCCTTAGGATATCTATAAGCTATACCATAAAAGCTAAGAGTGATGTGATCATATCTAGGGACATACTAGACCTCTCTCTCTACTTTATAAGCTGAGTCAGATGCCCAACCTTAGATGCTAGTCTAACTGTCTCAGTCTGGATCCTCTCCATCTATGGTCTCAGTCCATGTAAAATAGAGTGGATGATCCCGACGGCCTGATCATCAATAGTCTGATCTGATAGAGGATGAGTATTAGTAGAAGGACTTAGGGGAGTGGTGAATGGGTTTGTGGCTGACTCAGTCAGAGGCTGTGCCATAGAAATATCTACAGTCCGACTAGGTCTAGCTCCATCTCAAATTGATGGCTACTCCTATCCAAAAGCTCTCTTGATCCATCTGTCATTCAGCTTTCGATAACCCATCCTAGTGAGTGTTTTCTCTCCATATGTGTCTGTATGTCTTAAATGTAAAGAAAGCTCACCCTGAAAATCAATCCCAACCTTCCTAAAGATTGAGGTCAGGATCATACCATAAGGAAGACATGCTCTAGCCCTGCTTGCTCCATCTCTCATCTATCTAAAAATCAATAATGGGAGGTTAAGCTGCTCACCTCAAACTATATAGTCCATGATGCCAATAACTTTATCAGGAACTAGATCAAATCAGTCGGGCTTGGGGAAGATAATTTGTGCAACAATATGGCTGAGCACTCTCATTTTAATGGATAAGCTATTTACCTCTAGTTTTGTGATGGAGAAGAAATGTTCCCACTGTTGGTTTTGAATCCATCCACTAATTTGCAATCCCTTTCGATCAAAGAAATGAAAATCCACAGCCTTTGAGAGTTCACCAATAGTCCTCCTCAGAAAGACGAGCTCCTCAGATTTGCCACTTGATTCAACCAGCTGAACACTGTAAAAGTTCTTTCGAAAATAGGTCGCCTCATCCCTGGCAGCCTTTAGCTCGCCTTCAAGCCTAGACATCTTCCCTACCTAGGATGCCTGATAATTGTTGTGCCAGTCTTCAGCATCCTACAGCTGCTTCTAAAGCTAGGAGAACTTTTTCAACCAATCCTAGTCATGCTGGGCTTCATCAATGGACCATGGCAAACTCTCCTCCAAGAGATGGTTCTTTTCTTTCGCCTTCTTGAGATTAACTTCAAGACAACCAATCTTCACTGTGAGAGCCCAAGACTTGTCGCTCATGTTCTTTCAAAGTTCAGTAAGCTCCTTCTTAAAATTTTCTTTTCGGATGCAAAAGCTCATGGAATCCTTCAAGTGTAGACTTCAAAGGCGACTTCTTTGGTCACCTCCAAAGCATTCTTCTGAAAGACCCGAAGGTCGGCCTCAGCTTTCTTCAACCTTTTTCTTAGTTGATGGACATCCTTCTTCAAACCCTTTATCAAAGGCTCGAACAAAACTCCCTTGGGCAGGGGTTCGGTGTCAACCAGAGAAAGGGGGTCATGGACCTGGTCGTCGGAGGCATTCTGAATCACATGCAATGTAGAATGTAAAGAAAAAGAGAGATTTGCTTTCATTACTTTAAATTTTTTTAGTACATCAAAAGAAAAGGAAAGATACATAGATGTCAAAAGTTTAGACCTCGGATGGCTTGCCCATTGGAGAGGTCGGGATGTTCTCGACCACCTCCGACACTCGGGCAGGCTCGGATGCTGCACCTGTGGATTCTAGAATTGCTGGGGCAGCTTCATCAACATGGGCGGCAGGAGCAACCACGGCATCGATGCATGAAGGGCCAGCTCTATTCTTTGGCTCTTCTAGGAGGAGTTCTAGATTAATGTCGGAAAAGTTCTCAACGATCTGCCTTAAGCAGACCTGAAACCCTTCCAAAAAGGCTTCCTAGGCGAAGGCTATTTTGATATCCTCCATATCCTTGGAGGACTTGAAGTCTTGCATGGCTCTCTTCATAGCGGCGTTAACCTCCTTCTGCACCTTCCTTTTCTCCTCCTCCAGAGCTAGCTCAGCCCTCAACTTCACCATCTCTTCGTGCTCCTCTCCTAACTCCTTTTGAAGGCATTCAACTTCAGATGAGTGGATCTCTGAGGCAACCTTTAGAATGTCGGCCTTTGCTCGAGCCTTCTCGGCTTCTACACGAGCTTCCTCTAGGGCTCTAGAAGCTTTAGCCCGATTTTAGTTTGCCACCTTGGAGTGGGCAAAAAGATAGTATCCTAACTATAAAATAAAAAGTGAGTCAGAATCCTAAAAGATCCCAACTTTAAAGTCCGAAGAGCATGAAGCTAAAATCAGAAGAAGCCACTTACCACCAGGAAGACGACAAAGGACTCACCGAACCTCTTAGTGCCATCCTTTTGGCGCATCCTTTTTACGATGTGGGAAAGGATGCTCCCCTCCATTAGCGACTGAACGACCTCTCGATCATCGAGAAAACCCTATTCTTGGCTAAGATCCTCTCCTTCGAAGCTCTTAGCCTTCCGTCTGACCTTCTTGCCGATGGCCCTTTTCTTCTTCCTCTCCACAACTCCCTCTTGTCGAACAGGAGCAGGAGGGGCGACTTCATCAGACAGGATTGGGCTTAGTGTGGTAACGGCGGGCTCAAGAGCCGACATAGACCAAATTGGCATGGCCTAGCTCGACTCTCTAGTCCAAGCCTTCTTCTACAGTTTGTCAGAAGAACCATCCTTCCTCTTAAAAGTCTGAATTCCCTTCGTCAAGCGGTTCCATTCCTCTAAAGTCATTTATACAAAGAAGATAAAGATAGAAGGTTAGAAGAAAGAACGCCACTCAACTGACTGAATATAAATAACTACCTATTGGGTTAAGAGGACTGAGATTAAAATTGAATAAGATTTGCTCATCCAGAAGTCTAGGAATTGGTGGAGGCCAAAGGACTTCAGCTTATCGCCCAAACTCTGATCCTCGCTTTCTAGCCTGGGAGCTCGGCAGATCGATTCCCTTACCACCCCATAGAGGATGCCCTAGCCCTAAGGAGGGATGGGAAATGAAGAAGAATTTCTCCTTCCAGTTGTAAACGGAGGAAGGAGCACCTTTAAGCAGTCCCTTCTTGCTGAACTATGGAGATACATACCATCAATTTTTGGTAGTGGGATGATATTTAAAGGTAAAAACATTATGGAATATGAAAATGGTAGGTCGGACGTCTGCCATGGTGCATAGAGAGAGAAATCTTATGATGAATCTAAAGAAGTTCAGCACCATAGCAACAAGAAAAATATTAAGAAATCTGAACAGGTTAGCTACGAAAGGAGGCAAGGGTAGCCTAAACCCGGCCCGAAAGATTTTGACATACAGACAAATTCGGTTGGGAGGGGGTGAGCAAGCTCGGTCGTCGGGTTCAGAAAGTTCGAGCACGTACTCAGAAGGAATCTCAAACTGAATCCTAGCTAGGGAAAGGTCGTCGGGCCAAAGTCTATAGGAAATGATCACAGGCACAAAAGGATTGATCAATCCCAAGGATTCGGCCTCCTCAGGAGGTAGGTTCACCAAGGTTAAAGGAGCCGGGAGTTAGATATATGTGCTCTAGAAGCCAGAATTGGCTGACACTTGTAATACACTTCTAAGGGCAAAATTATAATTTTGACTAATATCAATAAAATGGGTTATTCTTTATCACATATGTGTATTAAGTGTCCGTGATACATCATTTGAGTTAATGGTAATGATAATTCATATTTTTAAGAGTTGAAAATTTAAGACATGAATAATCATTGTTAACTCATAAAATGCTTTCGACCATAGGATCATCATGAGGATGGTGATTGATCTGGAAGGTTGGTGTACAATCGCTTCTCTTTAGTAGATGAGTCTTGAGTCTACGGTGTGGAGACACCGAAGTGAGAGTACAGATACTCGTTAGAGAATGAGGGCACTGAGCGTGACCACCTCGAGTAGTCATTAGGGAGTCTACCTTCTCGTCAATGACTGACTCGATGCTGCAGTAGTGTGTCTGGTTCTTTGACCTGAGGTGCATCGACAGTTCACCTTGAGGGTGTTATAGTTTGACTACACCATTACTCGATCTCCTAGCCATATGGAAACCCTGAGGTGTATGTTGGCTATAGCATGTTCATTGTAGGAACTGGATTGCATCAAGATGGAATCTATCTACCTCGGTGGTAGAGGAGCAGCCCTATGATGATCATGAGAATCAAGTCCAGAAGCCCATGGCCATGGCAGAGTGAAATAATAGAAAGAGTTTCTATTTAGATTTTCACATTGGACTTGAATCGAATGATTACATCATATGACAGAAACTAGGGTTTGACGAGTTCACCTTAACCCTAATCTGATCGGGGCTCAAGATAGAAGAACTTAATCACATAGGTAGCTGCACCAAGAGGTTCACATTCAGCTCTGATGGGTTGCCACCATATACTGCTAGGTGTCACTGGTGGATTTTGGGAGCAATTAGAATGATTTAGATGATCGATCATTCTAGCTGTTCGAATCAGAAGAGTTCTGATCCATCGAAAGGAGTTTCGATGATGTCGATGATAGAGATCATGACATATCCCATTACCATACAGAACTGAACCTAACTGGGTCACACAAACAAGGGTTTGAATCTGGTGATCATCAATTGAACTGGTCCAGTTCAATTGATCTGAATGAGATTCAATTAGGTTCAAGGAAATCGTGCTAGCACTCGATTGAACCTAACGTTCTTCTTTTACTATCATAAATAAGTTGTCCTGTCTGAGCCAAAGGAGTTTGTGCTCAATCAGAGGCCTTCATATGGTCTGACTGGAGGTTGTCCAAGTCAGAAAAGGTTGTCTTATTTTGTAAGACATTACCTGCCATTTTTGGTCACCTGCCATTTCTTGTTCTTTGACTTTGGTCAAAAGTCTACCTTTGACTGGTCAAATGTTGACCATTGACACTTTGACTTTTGACCACATGTCATGCACCTATTGGAGAGCTGGTGGGGGCTTGTCCCCCTACCAGAACCTTGGCAAGGAGGAGGGCGCACGCCACCCTAGGCGTGTGCCCAAGTTGGAGGCGCCTAGGAGTCCCTGTTGGACAGGGACTCCATCTCCTTTTTGGATTCCAATTAGAGTTCTCCTAAGAACCAACTTTGACTGGTCTTAGGCACCCTCTAAGGAGGAATCCAGGGGACTCTATTCCCACCAATCAGATTTAGATCTGATTTCACAAAGGGTTGTGATTGGTTGGGAAGAAGAGGAGTTGGATCATGCTTAGTCTATAAATAAGACCCTGCGCCCAACTCAAACAAATATAGATGATTGAATCACAATTTTCCCCATGCCCCAAGGCTGCCTCTCCCCTCTTCCTCCATGCCAAACTGCCTTCTCCCTCTCCTCTCCATGTCCAAAAGGGTTTTGGACCTTGGTTGGTGCAATCTAGACAAGAGAAAGGCGAGTAAAAGCTAGAAGGCTGCGCTGCTGCAAAGGACGACTGCTGATCTTCAAAAGGAGTTTTGAAGATCCTCCAGATCAGATCCAGATCTGATTTTTGGAGATGTGATAGAGAAGAAGAGGATCTCCAGATCCAGTCTGAGTGGATACCGGTAGAGGCCAGGCACTTGCGTGGCTAGATCCAGAACCTTCCGCTGCATACAGGATCATCAACGGGTAATAGGATTACCCATATCAAGGTAAGTTAAATCTGATTTAATTTATCTAATTTTATTTTATTTTCAAAATAATAATAATCAGATCTAAAATATATCAAGATCTGATTGGGATCAAGAGAAAAATTTTTGAAATATATCTCTTGATCTGATCAGACCTGAACGAACCTGGACCGGAAAATCAGGATTTTCCTTCAACTGGTATCAGAGCCAAGGTTCTAAAAGTGTTTAGATCTAATTTTAAATTTATTTTAATTAGAAAATAAATGATTTTAGATGTCACATGAGATGTGATCAGATCTAAAATCAAAAAAATTAAAATTAAATGATTTGGATCTAAGATTAGAAAATATGCATGACTAGTTCTAAAATAGAATAGTTCTATAGAATAGTCTTGCATGTTTTTAATTTAATTTGATTAAATCATATTTTAGATCTATTTATTTACTATTTTTTGATATTATAATGGTTATAATAACATCTAAAAAATAGCAAATAAAAATTATTTAATTTTAAACATCATATGAGATATGATTGATGCATGTCTAGACTAGTTGTAGAATAGTTCTACATAATTGTCTAGATTAGAATTTATTTTGATTAGATCAATTTAAATCTAATTTTTTAGATTATTATGAGATAATTTAGATCTAAAAATATGCATGATTCGATACATGAGATGTATGCAAAATATGCCATGATTAGATCTAATTTATATATGAGATATATGATATAGATCTAAAACTGTTTTGTAGTATTGCATGTTCCTGATTAAGGCGTTCCTCTTGGCCGTCCGATCATAAGAACGAAGAAGGATTTAAAGGCTCTCTCTTCCATTCGATGGGGTGTTCTTATGATGTGTAGGGGTGCTGCGTGTTCGTCCTTAATCAGAAATCCAAAACTTACTTTCTGCAAAATCCTAGATCCTGAAATCCTAGGATTTATTGTGCATATTTTGTTTATGAACCCTACTTAATTAAAAATTAAGATTATGAAATATCAATTAGGTCTAAAATTGAGAATTTTAGATCTAAGACATATTCATAATACTGGGTTCGGGCTTGGGTAGCTCAATTAGGTCTAAGCGGTTGATCAAATCGAATCAAGAGTTGGTTAGATGGGATCAACAATGCTTAAATTGACCAGCCTAATAGGATTAAGTCTGGGTCAAGATCGAGTCACGATCAAGCAAGACCTAATTAGGCTCAGAGGTTAGAGTCTGGATTGTAGGCTAACCCAATTGGTTCTGGCTCAACAATTTGGTGTCTAAGGTAAGTTTGGCACATACGATCGACTGATTTTTAATTGGAAGCTACTCGACCTGAATGCATTCTTGTACGAGTTAATGGCATATTCCTTCCACCGATCTCACTTACCTGGCCATATCTGTTGACACAGTTCTGATCTGAGGTGGTCAATAATCCGAGCTAACCCATGCCACTAGGTTAGTCATAATTGTTATGACTATGACAAGTCTAGTTTAATGAGACCTAAATCAATTCTTCCTAAGAAAAGATTAAGTCGAGGTCTTCCACCAAGAAATTTCAGTTGCATGCTGACAATGGCCGTTCCATTGATGAGCATCATAAATTCACCAATAAAAGTATTAATTTATCAATTAATTAATATTAATTTTTAAGAATTAATAATCAATTTATATATAATTTTTGAAAAATTCATATTTTTATTAATTAAAAAATTAATTAAAAAATAATAAAAATTAAAAAATAAAATTTTATTATCAATAGAAAGAGCTCATTTTTTTGATCATAATGAAATAAATTTCAAGTAAAACGGAGCTAAAACAAAAAAGATATGAATTTTTAAAGATATAAAATAAATAAAAATTAAATAAAAAAAAAAAAAAATGGCTCAATTATGAAAGCTTACCTTGCCTCCAGGCAATCACCAACATTACAAAAATAAACTAATGTATGAATGCTCTAAAACAATTAGGATTTCCTTTTCTAATCTTGTGATGAAGATTTTTTAATTTAGATTTAATAGATATTTTTTAATTAATTTAAAATAAAGCAAATATTTAAAAAAAGGAAAGAGGATTTTAGGGTTTAGGATTCTCACCATAGGTTTGGAGAGTTTTGTTCGTGTGGTGCCTTAAATCTTCTTCTTCTCTCTTCTAATATTTTTTTTTTCTTCTTATTTTTTTTTCTAATAAAATAAATAAAAATAATTAGTAAAGAATAAAAAAAGTCCAAAGAAATGAGAAAAAAATTCATTTTTATGCCTCCCCGGCAACGACGCCAAAAACTTGATGAGGAGCACGATGTTTGTCGTTAAGACAACCGTTGTTTATTATTCAGTTTAAATCCGACTCTCTTTTACTTTTTTTAAATTAATTAAAAATATGAATAGTGTAGTAAGTCGGGTCGACTTCACAGAGAGGCAATAATTTATTTCTAAAATCCTTGATTTTTTATTTTTTTTTAATTTACTAATTTTATTATTTTTTTTAAGAGGAACACAGAAAAGAAAGTTTTGAAAATTAAAGTTTAAAAAAAAAATATTTATTTATAAAAATAAAAGTAGAATTAGTAGAACTAAATTTTGATACTAAGATCTATATTAGATCTTAAGCAACTACTTGCAATAAAATTATAAAAAGCACTAAGGAACAATTAATTAAAGAACTAGAATTAAAGAAATAATGAAACTTTTCTTAAATTTTAAAATCTTAGAATCAGATTTAAAACAAGAAATTAAATCCGGAATTTTTTAATACAAGAAATTAAAGAAAGGAGAAAACTAGATTTGGAGACGTAGATCAGGCGTAGGCATGAGATGGCGCAGAAGATCGGCTCTTCTTCTTCAGCACTGTAGCTTCGAAGCACACCTTCTATCCAGAAGCTTGGGCTTCCACCCTGACTTTATAGCTTTTCTCTTCCACCTCCTCCCTTTCAACAGAGGCTTAGAGTCCTTTTTATAGAGCTAGTGGGGTTTGGATCTTTAATTTCTGAAGGCAATGTGGGGACTAAATGGCCTTTGCAATCGATCAAAATTACAAAAGAATTCGAGTAAAATTTGAAATCAAAAATAGCTGCTGATATGTCTCCTGATAAATCTATAAAATCCAGCCATTCAACAGGAATCCACGGTGCCAAAATCATCTGAAATATATGCAATATTGGCCCAGATCAAGATCGAAATTCAGATTTTCTGGCCATTGGATCGCGCTTGATGGAGAAATCTGGCCGCAAATCAATGCGCCTGAGATGTTTGTCGCCGTCGAGAGCTTTCTGGACCGTCGGATCACGCCTGGACCTTGGAGCGCTTAACCATCGATGGCGATCCGCGTGATGTCCTATAGCGGCAATTAAATTCCGAAAGAGCACCACAGCCGTCCGTTCCTGACTGCAGAACATCCACAGCCGTCGATCGGCAAGCACTGCCCCATGGACCGCCTGGACAACTGCACCGGCACACACCGCCAACCAATCAGTGCCTTTGTTGCTAACGTTGAAAAGACCCAACATACTCCTTATGGCCATTGATAAATTTTAGTAAGACCCTTTAGGTGGTCTGGTCCACGCACGTGGCAAGGCTCTGATTCGTCGGATTTTGGCTGGCTGGCGTCCACGCCTAGACGACTGGAACCGGGCTGACAGGCTTTGGGCTTGAGTCGGCTAGCATGAATGGCGTGGTGGTCACCGGCTTGGATGGCTTGACTCGCGCATTTGGACGCGTCGGTTGCTTGCGTGCTTGAGACCGTTACCCATTTTGGCTTGTTTTTTTTTAATTTAATTTTTTTATTATTTTATTATCTTTAAAATTCATATCTTTTTTTGTTTTAAGCTCCCGTTTTAACTTTAAAATTATTTGTCATGATCAAAGAAATGAGCTCTTTCTATTGATAATAAAATTTTATATTTTTTATTTTTTCTTATTTTTTTAAATACTAATAAAAATATGAATTTTTCAAAAATTATATATAAATTATTATTAACTTATTTAAAAATTAATATTAATTTAATTGATAAAATAATACTTTATATAGTGAATTTATGATGCTCATCAATAGACTGGGTTCTCTAATTTAAGTCTTCACTCGTATTCGAAATTTGAGCCCAACTCATCCTCCAGCCAAACATCCAATGCTAATTAGACATGGTTTGCGTCTCTTTTTTCGTGCAACTAGCCACTGTTATCCAACCGAGAACAATCAACGCTCAGGAAGGGTCCCCAACATCTATAATGGTGGAAGACCCTCGGACTTAATCTTTTCTTAGGAAGAATTGATTTAGGTTCTCATTTAAACAGGACTTGTCATAGCTAAACAATTAGATGACTAACCCAGGGGCACGGTTTAGCCTCGATTATTGACCACCTTCAGATCAATAACTGTGTCAACAGATATAGCCAGGTAAGTGGACTCGGTGGATGTGAATATGCCCATTAACTTCGCACAAGGATAATGCATCTCAGTGTCAAGTAGCTTTCCTATTATAAAAATCAATCGATCGTTATTGTTACAAAACTTACCTTAGATACCAAATTGGTTGAGATCCAGAACCAATTTGGGTTGCACCTAACAATCCAGACTCTAACCTCTGAGCCTATAATTAGGGTCTTACTGATCGTGAACTTTCGATTCTGACCCAGACTTAAGTCCTACTTAGGCTAGTCAATTTAGTCTTGTTGATCCCCATCTAACAACTCTTGATCTCGATTTGATTCAACCGCTTAGACTAAGTTGAGCTACCAAGCCCGAATCCAGTATTCATGAATATGTCTTAGATCAAAATTTCTCAATTTTAGGGGACATAATTGATATTTCATAATCTTAAATTTTTAATTGTAAGTAGGGTTCATAACAAAAATATGCTACAATAAATCCAAGGATTCGAGGATCTAGGATTTTTGCGAGAAAGTAAGTTTTGGATTTCTGAATAAGACGAACACGCAGAGCACCCTCTACATCTTAAGAACACCCCCATCTGAATGTAAGAGAGAGCCTTTATAAATCATTCTTCGTTCTTCATGATCGGACGGCCAGGAGGAACGCCTTAAATTAAAGAACATGCAACACTTACAAACAGTTTTAGATCTAGTATCATATATCTCATAATATATTAAGAATCTAATTCATGGCAATATTTTGCATACATCTCATGTAATCGTAATTATGCATAATTTTTAGATTCTAAAATTATCTTCATAATAATCTACAAAATATTAGTTTAAATTGATCTAATCAAAGTAAATTCTATCTAGACAATTTTGTAAGGAACTAATTCTACAACAATACTCTAGACATTGCCAGCAATTCATATCTATATAATGATGTTTAAATATAATTTTTTGCTATTTTTTCAGAGTTTATTATAAACATTATAATATCAAAAATAGTAAATCAAATAGATCCTAAAACTATGATTAATCCAAATTAAATTAAAAACTATCGCATGACTTAATCTATAGAACTATCTCTATTTTTCAAGGATAGTCACGATGCATGATTTTTTAACTCCTTAGATTCTAATCGATTTTAAATCTTTAATTTTATTTGATTTAGATCTTGTCAACATCTACACTGTGACATCTAAAATTCATTTATTTTCTGATTAAAATTAAATTTAACAATATACCGATCTAAACACTTTTAGGAAACCTAGCTCTCGATACAGTGAATGAAGCGAAAATCCCATTTTCTCCCGAGGTTCGTTCAAAGTCTCGAGCATATTCAAGAGATTCATATTTTCAAAATTTTTTTCTTGGCCAATTACGATTCTTGATATATTTTAGATTGATTATTATTATGTAATTCAAAATACAACATCTGATTAGATAATTAAATCCGAAGATTACATTAACTTGATGACTATGCGGTATATCCCTATTGACCCATTCGATGACAATCTGTCATTCCTGTGCAGCGGATAGTTCTGGATCTCATACCACGCAATGTGTCTGGCTCTAACCGGTATTCACTCGGATGAATTTGGAAGATCCGCTCCTTCTCTC
>QRFJ01001147.1:228987-258338 GCA_006176705.1 Cocos nucifera
ATTTCTGAAGGCAACTGTGGGGACTAATGGCCTTTGCAATCGAGTCCAAAATACAAAAGAATTCGAGTAAAATTTGAAATCAAAAATAGCTGCTGATATGTTCCTGATAAATCTATAAAATCCAGCCCATTCAACAGGAATCCATCGGTTCCAAAAATCATCTAAATATATGCATATTGGGCCAGATCAAGATCGAATTAATTTCTGGCCATTGATACGCGCTTGATGGAGGAAATCTGGCCGCAAATCAATGACGCCTGAGATATTTGATCGCCGTCGAGAGCTTTCCTGGACCGTCGGATCACGCCTGGATTGAGCGCTTACCATCCGATGGCGATCCCGTGATGTCACTATAGCGGCAATTAAATTCCGAAAGCACCACAGCCCGTCCGAGTTCCTGACTTGCAAACAACCACAGCCGTCCGATGCGCAAGCACTGGCCCATGGACCGCGTGGACAACTCACCGGCACACAACCGCAACCAATCAGTGCCTTTGTTGCTAACGTTGAAAAGACCCAACATTACTCCTTTATGGCCATTAATAAATTTTGTAAACCCTATTAGGTGGTCTAGGTCCACCACGGGGGCAGCTCTGTCGTCGGATTTTGCTGGCTGGCGTGTCCATCGCCTAGACAGTGGAACCGGCTGACAGGCATTTTGGGCTTGAGTCGGCTAGCAATGATGCGTGGTGGCAAACCGGCTTTGGATCGGTCTTGACTCGCGCATTTGGACGCGTCCGGTTGCTGCGGTTGAGACCGTTACACAATTAGTTACATGCATCTAGTTTAAATTGCATAGAATCCTTTGATTGAAATTTTTTGTGCATAAGCATTTTTAAACCAAATTAAGGGCAACACCCAATTAAAAAAGATAAGGTGGGGATTTGATCACCCTTCCTTGGCCCACAAACAACCAACCAGCATCCTATATTGACCTAAGCCTTTAAATTAAAATCAATTAGACATCAACCCTAGGAACTCGAGCTCAATAGGACAAGGAACCCTAAAAGTTGAACCAGATTAGGGTTAATCAATTTGACTGGTGTCTAGGAAAGTGATTCAGGGATGACTGGGCCCGAAGGAAGGTGGTTTCTAATTGGTTCCGTTCGCTTACCTGGCCAAGCACAATTGGTGTCTAAGGCAAGCAACGGGAGGACTCCCACTGACCTTACACTTACCTGGCCAGTTAATTGGCTGATCCTACACTTGGAGGGCTTGAAGGTGACCTTAACAGTTAGGAGCTGTCTAGATCTAAGATAAACCTTAGTCAGGATTGATTGCCTAACTTGTTTGCTAAATAACATCAAACATAAACCACAAATTAACTCTTCTCTCTATCATCTCTAGACTTAAGATTCCTTAGGATCCTCTTTTTTTTAATAATAATAATAATAATAATAAAATTAAAAAAAATATACATATCTTAAACCATATATTGGGTTGCACTAGTACATGCACGGTAGAAGATCGCTTTTACCTGACCTAGTTAAACCAAATCCTGAAATTGAAAGACTAATTCATATAAGACCAGGTAATCAGATGGCTGGAAATCGTGAAGAACCACCTAGGCAGATGAAGGAATACTTTATTCCTTCCACCTACAACCCATCGACTTGCATCCACATACCTGATATCCCTGCTAGCCACTATGAGATCAAGTCAACCACAATTCAGATGCTCCCATCTTTTTATGGGAATGCCAATGAAGATCCTTACAAACATCTGGATGAATTTTTAGAAATCTGCTCTACGGTAAAAATTCAGAATTTTTCTGATGATGCCCTTAGACTAACCTTGTTCCCTTTCTCATTAAAAGATAAAGCCAAGTATTGGCTTGGCACATTAGGAAGAACAATTCAAACATGGGCAGAGATGCAACATGAATTTCTTAAGAAATTTTATCCCATAGGACGAACCAATACCATGAGGCGAGCCATCACGGGATTTGCTCAGCTTGCTCAGCTTCCAGGGGAACAAATTCATGAATCATGGGAAAGACTTAAGGAACTCCTTAGAAAATGCCCACACCATGGTCTATCTAAGTGGCAAATTGTACAAGCTTTCTATGAAGGTTTAGGAGATCAATATAAGCAGATGGTTGATGCATCCTGTGGAGGTGCATTCATGAGCAAAAGTGAGGATGAAGCTTATACCTTGTTTGAAACTTTAAGTGAAAACTCTATTAACCATGCTTCATTATCTTCTTATGAAAGATCAATTTCTCAACAAAAACGGGCAGGAATTTATGAGATCAAAACTCCAGAACTCAATTCTAAGGCAGATTTGAACATAATAGCACAAAAATTAGATAAAGTCGACCTTATTGCACAGAAATTAGATCAATTCCTAAACTTAGGTCAACAATCCCCTGCACAATACACACCAGCTTCTAATTATCAGGTGATTTGCTCTATTTGTGCTAGCCCAACACATCATGTAAGTGAATGTCCCACGGTTGCACAATTACCACCTCTTATCCAAGAACAAGTCCAAGCTGCTCAAGGTTACTCAAAACCACTTAATGACCCATATTCAAATTCATATAATCCTGGTTGGAGAAACCATCCTAATTTCTCTTGGAAACCACAACAAACTCAGGCTCAGACCCAAATCCCACCAGTTCAAAATTATCAAAATAGGCCCCAATACCAGAACTATGCCTATAATAAGGGTCAGCCTAGTCAGTCTTCTCAACCACTACATTATAATCAACCCTCATACCCACCTCCTCAACAGACCAATCTAGCCGACGATAAATTCAATCAACTTCAACAATTAATTCTAAGCCAACAACAATCAATCGCCAGACTAGAAGCTCAAATAGGACAAATAGCTGAGTCTAGCATGAGGAGAGAACCAGGTCAATTACCAAGCCAACCAATTGCAAATCCTAAAAATAATCCATCCAATGTCTATCAACCACCTGGATTTACTCATCCATCTAACATCCCACCTAAAAATCCCCAATTAGAAAATGCTAAAGCAATATCTGAACTTAGAAGTGGTAGGATTCTTAAGGACCCATACCAAGACCAGGTGATAGAGGCTGATACTGATACTGATGAAGAAGAAGATAATCATATAGAAGAACCTGAGCTTAGAACTAGTACTAACACTGATAAGATAGATAAAGAAAAAAAGAGAACAGATGAATTAGCTGAGACATATAAACCCAAAGCCCCGTTCCCTTCGGCCTTAGAAGCAGGCTCTTCCCGTAAAAAGCAAGAAGCACGCAACAAGGAGCTAATGGAACTATTTAAACAAGTTCACATTAATTTACCCCTCCTCGATGCAATTCAGCATGTCCCGGCCTATGCTAAATTTCTAAAAGAACTCTGCACCCAAAAGCGTGAGCCACGAACCACTAAAAGAGTTATGCTATCTGAAGATGTAAGTGCGGTCCTGTTAAATCCAATACCTCAAAAGATGAAAGATCCTGGTGCACCCTTAATTTCATGTGTTATAGGAGGTATAACCTTTAACCGAGCATTACTAGACTTAGGAGCTAGTGTAAACCTACTTCCAACCTCGGTTTATGAAAAATTTGGGATTGGAGAATTAAAACCCACATCAGTTATTTTGCAATTAGCTGATAGATCTATAAAAACACCACGTGGTTTGATTGAGGATGTTCTAGTTAGAGTAGACAAATGTTATTTTCCTGTAGACTTTCTCATACTTGACATGGAACCATCCCAAGAGCTGAACCAAAATCCCATAATTTTAGGACGTCCATTCTTAGCAACTGCCAATGCCAATATCAACTGTAAAATGGGAGCTATGGACATTTCTTTTGGGAATCAAAAAGTAAGAATTAATGTTTTTAATACCCCAAAGTACACCCAAGAGGAGGAAGATTGCTTTGTAATCAATCAAGTAGATGAAATAGTTGAATCTAATTCCTCCCTAGATTTACTGCAGGATGATGAACCCACTGAAGAAACTCAAACCCAGGAAGTAAATGCCCAGCTTAATTCACCTCAATCGATACATTCATTACCTTGGTCAATGAAAGTTGAGCCCTTACCCGAGCGAAAAATTAAACCATTACGTCCTTCAATTCAGGCCCCACCACAACTTGAACTAAAACCTTTACCTGAATCACTTAAGTATGTATTTCTAGGATCAAAGAAAACCCTACCAGTAATAATTGCTTCCAACTTAACTACTGAACAGGAAAACCAATTGGTAAATATTCTAAAAAAATATAAGGAGGCCATAGGGTGGACCGTCGCCGATTTAAAAGGAATTAGTCCGTCAATATGCATGCACCATATTTATACAGAAGATAATGCCAAACCAACTCGAGAGATGCAAAGACGACTTAACCCTAACATGCAAGAAGTAGTCAAAAAAGAGGTAATAAAATGGTTAGATGCTGGAATTATTTATCCTATCTCTGACAGCCACTGGGTGAGTCCCACACAAGTTGTTCCAAAGAAATCTGGACTTACGGTTGTCCGCAATGAACATGGAAACTTAGTACCAACACGACTTTCCACTGGGTGGCGTGTCTGCATAGATTATAGAAAACTCAATACAACCACCCGAAAAGATCACTTTCCCTTACCCTTTATCGATCAAATCCTAGAAAGACTAGCAGGCCAACAATACTTTTGCTTTTTAGATGGATACTCAGGATACAATCAGGTAGCAATCTATCCAGGAGATCAGGAAAAGACCACCTTTACATGTCCCTATGGAACCTTTGCTTTCCGTAGAATGCCATTTGGATTATGTAATGCACCTGCGACTTTTCAAAGGTGCATGATGTCAATATTTTCAGACATGATAGGAGATTTTTTAGAAATATTCATGGATGACTTTTCAGTCTTTGGAGAATCTTTTGAGAGTTGCCTCAACAATTTGAAGAAAATATTAAAACGATGTATTGAGGCTAATCTAGTGTTAAGCTGGGAAAAGAGCCACTTCATGGTTCAAGAAGGGATCGTTTTAGGACATATAGTATCTAAGAAAGGGATTGAGGTAGATAAAGCTAAAGTTGAACTAATTTCTAAACTTCCTCCTCCCACTTCTGTCAAACAAATTCGATCTTTTCTTGGTCATGTAGGATTCTATCGTCGCTTCATCAAAGAGTTCTCTAAAATTTCTCGTCCTTTGTGTAATCTGCTCGCTAAAGGATGTTTCTTTTAACTTTGATGAAAATTGCCTTAAAGCTTATGAAATCTTAAAAGAAGCTGTGACCAAAGCTCCAATCATACAACCTCCTAACTGGTCACTACCTTTTGAAATTATGTGCGACGCCTCAGACTTCGCCATAGGAGCTGTTCCTGGGCCAAAGGGTAAACAAATGTCCTGTAGTGATCTATTATGCCAGTAGAACTCTGAATGAAGCACAGATGAATTATACCACCACTGAAAAAGAGTTGCTAGCCATTGTGTTTGCCCTAGAAAAGTTTAGATCATATCTATTAGGATCAAAAATCATAATTTACTCGGATCATTCAGCCTTGAGATACCTGCTCTCAAAGAAAGATGCTAAACCATGATTAATTAGATGGATCTTACTGCTACAAGAATTTGATATTGAAATTCGAGATAAGAAGGGATCTAAAAATGTTGTAGCAGACCATCTGTCTAGGATCCTAGTTAAAGATAGTGAACCTCTATCAATTAGAGAATCTTTTTCAGATGAACAACTGTTAACAGTTTCACATACAAAGACTCCTTGGTTTGCAGATATTGTCAATTACTTAGTCATAGGACAAATTCCTGATGGATGGTCTAAGAATGAAAAGGATCGATTCTTTGCTCAAATCAAATATTATTTTTGGGAAGATCCTGAGCTTTTTAGAATTTGTGCTGATCAAATCATTCGTAGATGTGTTCCTGAATCTGAACAATGGAGTATCTTACAATTTTGTCATACCCTTGCTTGTGGAGGACATTTTTCTGGACGAAAAACTGCGGCCAAAGTATTGCAGAGTGGTTTTTATTGGCCAACATTATTTAAGGATGCCCATACTTTTAGTCAGGAATGTTTTAAGTGTCAAGCCTTAGGGAATATTTCAAAAAAAGACATGATGCCTTTGAACCCCATCTTAGTAGTAGAAATTTTTGATGTATGGGGAATTGATTTTATGGGACCTTTTCCACCTTCCAATGGATTTGAATACATTTTGGTAGCTGTCGATTATGTTTCTAAATGGATTGAAGCAATAGCAACACGAACCAATGATCATAAAGTAGTCTTAAAATTTATTCAGAAGAATATCTTTTCTAGGTTCGGATTTCCACGTGCTATCATTAGTGACGGAGGTACTCATTTTACAAATCATCAATTTCGAACTTTATTACGAAAATATGGGGTGACACATAAGATAGCTACACCATACCATCCGCAAACAAGTGGCCAGGTAGAAGTCTCTAATAGGAAAATTAAGAATATCTTACAAAAGACTATTAGGCCTGATCGAAAAGATTGGTCAGATCGATTAGATGATGCATTATGGGCCTATAGGACAGCCTATAAAACCCCTATTGGAATGTCTCCATATAGATTAATCTATGGAAAAGCATGTCACCTTCCGGTAGAACTTGAACATAAAGCATATTGGGCAATAAAATAATTAAATTTTAATTTAAACCAAGCTGGTTCCAATCGGATGTTACAATTAAGTGAATTAGAAGAATTAAGGCAAGAAGCTTATGAAAATACAAAAATCTATAAGGAGAAAATGAAAGCCTTCCATGATAAACATATTTCAAGGAAAACCTTTGAACCAAATCAACAAGTCTGGTTATTTAACTCAAGGCTTCGATTATTTCCTGAAAAATTAAAATCCAGATGGGATGGACCTTACATAGTTAATCATGTATTCCCACATGGTGCAATCAAACTCTATGATCCTAGGACTAAAAATTTTTTTAAGGTAAATGGCCAAAGACTTAAACCATATATCGAAGGGATATCATTAAATCGAAACATTGACCAAGTACAATTAATAGAACCATAATGAATTAAACTACATTTTGTCTAGCTGAAGACAATAAACTTAGCGCTTATTGGGAGGCAACCCAATACTTCTTGAATCTAATTTATTTTCTCTTTTAGGCTAAGTTGGAGAACCAAAAAGCGGAGAAGGATCATAAGCTTCAAGACCCATGCTAAATAAATAAACATAATTTACACTCTTTTATTGAGGACAATGTCAATTCAGTTGGGGGTAAAAAGTAAAAAAAAAAATAAAAAAATAAAAAAATATAAATAAATAAATCAATAAAAATAAAAATTAATAATAATAATAATAATAAAATAAATAAAATATTAAAAAATTAAAAAAAATAAATAAAATAAATAAAATAAAATAATAAATAAATAATATATATAATAATAATAAAATTATTTTAAAAAAAATTTGAATAAACCATATTTTGGGAAAGAGAATCTTAAGCAAAATAAACTAGGAAAAGTAATAAAGTTAGAAAGTATTAACTAATAATGGTAGCGAGTCAAGAAGCAGATTACTTGGTCAGACCATTAGCAACCTACTTAGGTCATTTAAAGGCTAACAGCACTTCTACTTGCACATGCACACTAATGAAGCACAGCAGGTGTTTGATTATAAGGCTAAATTGAGGATTCAATTATCACTAAAAATTGATGGTTTATATATACTTCAATTAAAGAAACTTGAATTTAAGGAAAGAGCTACCTGCTTTCTAAAAAAAAAAAAAAAAAAAAGTGCAAAAAATAGAGTATATGTGGATTGCCCTAAACTAGAACTTTGCACCTTAAATGTAGAAGTTCACATCAAATGGTGAAGGGAAGGCCAGGATGCTCAGCACAATTTAAAAAAAAAAAAAAATAAAAAAAAAAAAAGCAGTGTGAAAGCTACCTTAATTCATGCACTTAACTTGGGAGTATATAAAACTAACCAAAATAGGTGATAAAAAGAAGATTCATTTGCCCTTTGAATCAACACCCAAATGCTAAGTTAGTATTCACGACACAAAGTGCTGAAAATCTTTAGATGAACTCTAAGAAAGTTTTCTGATTAATCTGCCATGAAATTTACTTCTGAAACTCAATACTTAGTTAGTGATACTGTCTAAACTTTTGATCTTAAATCCTAGATTTATTCTTGTGAAGGAGGATCTCAACAAAATATGGTAATTGATCTAAACTAAATTCTTTCTTTACTCGAGGACGAGCAAAGCTTAAGTTGGGGGGTGTGATGAGCATCATAAATTCACCAATAAAAGTATTAATTTATTAATTAATTAATATTAATTTTTAAGAATTAATAATCAATTTATATATAATTTTTGAAAAATTCATATTTTTATTAATTAAAAAATTAATTAAAAAATAATAAAAATTAAAAAATAAAATTTTATTATCAATAGAAAGAGCTCATTTTTTTGATCACAACGAAATAAATTTCAAGTAAAACGGAGCTAAAACAAAAAAGATATGAATTTTTAAAGATATAAAATAAATAAAAATTAAATAAAAAAAAAGAAAATGGCTCAAGCCGCCAAGCCGCAGCAACCGGCGCATCCAAATGTACTAAGCCAAGCCAACCAAGCCGACGTGCCACACCATTAATGCTAGCTGACTCAAGCCCAGAAGCCGTCAGTCGGTCCACGATCCAGGCGTGGACCGCCAGCTCAGCAAAATCCGGACGAATCAGAGCTTGCCACGTGGTGGACCTAGACCCCTAAAGGGTCTACAAAAATTTATCGCGGCTCACAAGGGTAATTTGGTCTTTTCACTTAGCAACAGAGGCGCTGATTGGTTGCGGTGTGCGGTGCGGCCGGTCCACGCGGTCCATGGGAACAGTGATTGCGCGATCGGACGGCTGTGGTTGTTTGCGGTCAGGATCGGACGGCTGTGGTTGCTTTCGGATTTAATTCAGCTGCAGACATCACGCGGATCACCATCGGATGGCAGCGCTCAATCCAGGCGATGATCCGACGGTCCAGAAAGCTCCCGACGGCGATCAAACTCTCAGGCGCATGATTTGCGGCCAGATTTCCTCCATCAAGCGCGATCCAACGGCCAGAAATTAATCCGACTTGATCTGGGCCAATACGCATATGATTTTAATGATTTTTGGACCGATGGATTCCTGTTGAATGGCTGGATTTTATCAGATTTATCAGAGACATATCAGAGCTATTTTGATTCAAATTTTACTCGAATTCTTTTGTATTTTGACGATTGCAAAGGCCATTAGTCCCACATTGCCTTCAGAAATAAAGATCCAACCCCCCTAGCTCTATAAAAAGGACTCTAAGCCTCTTGAAAAGGGAGGAGGTGGAAGAAAAGCTAAAGTACAGGGTGGAAGCCAAGCTCTGGATAGAAGGTTGCTTCGAAGCTACAGTGCTGAGAAGAAGAGCCGGTCTTCTGCGCCATCTCCATGCCTACGCTGATCTACGATCTCCAATCTAGTTTTCTCTTTCTTTAATTTCTTGTATTAAAATTCTAAATTTTTTTAATTTCTTGTATTTAAATTCTGCATCTAAGTTTTAAATTTAAGAAAGTTTCATTGTTCCTAGATTACTCCATGGCTATTGAATAAAAATATCACTCAATTAGGACTCTATGCAAATGGTGGGTCTGACTTAACTAAGGAGTGGATCAATATTCCGGATACGGTGAGATTCATGAATTAGAGACCAAGTTTGGGTGCACCATGATTAGAGAATCATTGAACAAGAGTTGTTCACTCATTGGCTAACCCATCACCAATAACTGTTAGGTGAGGTGATGAGTCAGTTGGTGAGACCGCACCACCCACTAGAAATCATTAATCATGGAGATTTTTCGCATCTCTACAGAGGGAGTGTAGGGATCCGAGAAAATAGTGGGAGCTAATTTGTTTAAAAATAAAATTTCCCTAAACAAATTGGTCAAGTCAAAATTACAGTATCTAACTAGAATCTTTGACTCTCTACAGGAAAAATGTCTGCGTCCAACCCATTGGCACGTATCCTGGACACACATAGACTGACTGGACCCAATTATAAAGATTGGCTCAGGAACTACAAAATTATTTTGGGTTTCGAGAAGTTAACCCATGTTTTGGACCAGGACCCTCCCACCTTACCAGCCCGTCCATCCACTGAACAGAGAGCGTCTCTGGAAAAATGGATTAGACGAAGATAATAAGGCCAGATATTACATGTTGGGCTCGATGTCTGATGAGCTCCAGCGCCAACATGAAGATATCGGGACTGCTCGCCAAATGTTGGCTCACCTGCAGGAGATGTTTGGTGAACAGAGTCGCGCAGCCAAATATCAAGTCACGAAATGACTTTTTAAGGCTAAGATGCGTGATGGGCAGTCAGTCCAAGATCACTGTCTGACAATGATCAAGGACATGGAAGAGCTTGAGAAGCTCGGTGTGAAGTTAGACTTGGATCTGCAGAACGATATTATTCTGCAATCCTTGACTGATGCATATGGGCAATTCATCATGAATTACCACATGCATAAACTTCAAAATTCCTTGGCCGAATTAATGAATATGCTGGTTACCGCTGAGCTTTCTATGAAAGGTTCTAAAGGCTCAGTTCTTGCTATGGAACGGACTTCTTCCAAAAGAAAGTCTTATGGAAAGAAAAAGAAGTCTGTGAAAAAGCAAAAGGTGGAAGGATCAAAGAAGAAGAAGGCAGAAGCCGAAGAAAAAGGCCGATGTCAAAGGAAAGTGTTTCCATTGCAACAGCGACGGCCATTGGAAGCGGAACTGCCCTACTTACCTGGCCACCCTGAAGAACAAGAAGGAAGGTCCTTCTGGAGGTATGCTCGTTATTGAGTCTAACCTTACGGTTTCTTCTGCATCCAGTTGGGTGCTTGACTCTGGTTCTAGTGCTCATCTGTGCACTTCCATGCAGGGTCTTGAGGATAGCAGGAGGCTGAGGGATGGAGACATGATCCTACGCATCGGTAATGGAGCAAGAGTTGCTGCAGTAGCCGTGGGAACATACCCTCTTCGATTACCATCTGGTTTAGACTTAGTTTTGAAAGACTGTTATTATGTGCCTGCAGCTAGCAGGAATTTGATTTCTGTTTCATGCTTAGCACAAGAAGGCTATGTGATTACCTTCTTTAAGGACCATTGTAACATTCTTTATGAAAGAAATAAAATTGCAAATGGTTTCCTTATTAATGGTCTTTATCAGCTACATATTGATGTACCTATTCTAACTATCGAGCAAAACGTGAATGCCAAACGACCTAGGGATAGTCCAAACGACAGATATCTATGGCACCTGAGATTAGGTCATATAGCAGAAGATAGGATCAACAAATTGGAGAAAAATGGGCTATTGAGTCCATTGACTTTCGAGTCATATCCAACTTGTGAATCTTGTCTTCAAGGCAAAATGACTAAACTCCCTTTTGTTGGACATGGGGAGAGGGCCACAGATCTCCTTGCCCTAGTACATACTGATGTGTGCGGCCCATTTGATGTGCCGGCTAGAGGCAATTTTGTCTACTTCATTACCTTTACCGATGATCTGTCTAGGTATGGGTATGTGTATCTTATGAGACACAAGTCTGAAGCTTTTGAAAAGTTCAAAGAATTCAGACATGAAGTAGAAAAACAAACTGGAAAAACCCATTAAGGTTCTTCGATCAGATCGAGGAGGTGAATACCTTAGCCGGGAATTCCTAGACTATCTTAAGGAAAAATGGCATAGTCTCTCAATGGACTCCACCAGGAACACCTCAACTCAACGGGGTTTCAGAATGGAGAAATCGGACTCTATTGGATATGGTTCGATCCATGATGAGCTTCACAGACCTCCCTGATTTTCTTTGGGGACACTCATTGTTAACTTCAATTTATCTACTGAATAGGGTTCCCTCTAAAACCGTTCCTACCACACCGTATGAGATATGGCACGGTAAGAAACCAAGTCTGAGTCATCTCAGAATTTGGGGTTGTCCGGCTCATGTCAAAAGACAACAAGCGGACAAGTTAGAGTTTAGGTCCTTTAGAGCTCGATTCATAGGATATCCTAAAGAGTCATTAGGATACTATTTCTACATTCCAGAAGACCACAATGTGATTGTGAGTCGACATGCCATCTTTCTTGAAAAATAGTTTATTCAAGATAGCGGCATTGGAAAGCAGATTAAGCTTGATGAGAAAGTCTCACAAGTACAACGAGCTAAGGACCAATTGGAACCAAATCAGGTTGAGCCAATAAGAACACTACCTCCTCCACCTCGTAGATCGGAAAGAGTTTTCCCATCCCCCTGAAAGATACTTAGGTATTATTTCAGAGGAAGTAGAGGAAATGTTCCTCATAGGTAATGGTGCTCATGTGATGATCCCAAAACCTACAACGAGGCGATATCAGATATCGACTCCGAGAAATGGCTAGAGGCAATGCAGTCAGAAATTGACTCGATGCACTCAAACCAAGTCTGGACCTTGGTAGATCCACCAGAAGGTATAGTACCTATTGGGTGTAAATGGATCTTCAAGAGAAAGATTGGTGCAGATGGGAATGTGGAGACATTCAAGGCTAGACTAGTGGCAAAAGGTTATAGTCAACGTGAAGGCATTGACTATCAGGATACCTTTTCCCCAGTGGCTATGCTAAAATCCATCCGCACATTGCTTGCCGTTGCAGCCTATTTCGATTATGAAATATGGCAAATGGACGTGAAAACGGCATTCTTAAATGGATATCTTGAGGAAGATATCTATATGGAACAGCCGCTAGGTTTCACATCCAGTGATACTGATCACAAGGTTTGCAAGCTGCAAAGGTCCATATATGGACTTAAGCAAGCATCTCGGAGCTGGAACACTCATTTCAATGATGTGATCAAAAAGTTTGGTTTCATCAAAAATGAAGAGGAACCATGTGTTTTCAAAAAGGGTCAGTGGGAGCGCTGTTGTCTTCCTCGTATTGTACGTGGATGACATCCTCCTTATTGGGAATGATATTCCCATGTTGACATCAGTCAAATTATGGTTGTCCAAGGAATTCTCCATGAAAGACCTAGGTGAAGCATCCTTTATTCTAGGAATTAAGGTCTATAGGGATAGACCGAATAGGATGCTAGGACTTTCACAGAAGATGTACATAGAGGAAAGTACTAAAGAGGTTTAGTATGGAAAACTCTAAGAGGGGATTAATACCCTTCAGACATGGTATTCATCTTTCCAAGAAGATGTGCCCCAGCACACCTGAGGAAATAGAACGCATGAGCAAGATCCCTTATGCTTCTGCAATAGGGAGCCTCATGTATGCCATGCTATGTACACGACCTGATATAGCCCATGCTGTGAGTGTCACAAGCAGATATCAGTCAAATCCAGGTGAAGAACACTGGACTTCTGTGAAATGTATCCTTAAGTACTTGAGAAGAACTAAGGATATGATGTTGGTCTTTGGTAATGGAGAACTCCAAGTCCAGGGATACACAGACTCGGATTTCATGTCCGATATAGATGATCGAAAGTCGACATCTGGGAGTCTGTTTGTGTGCAATGGTGGTGCTGTCAGCTGGAAGAGTTCCAAGCAAACGTGATAGCAGATTCCACCATGGAAGCAGAATATATCGCTGCATCAGAGGCTGCGAAGGAAGCATTCTGGTACAAGAAGTTTGCTGCAGAAATTGGAGTAATGCCATCAGATGCCATTCCTCTATACTGCGACAACAATGGCGCCATAGCCCTTGCTAAGGAGCCGAGGTCTCACCAGAAATCCAAGCACATTGAGCGGCGATACCACCTCATCCGCGATTACCTCGAGAAGGGTTACGTCGAGGTCAAGAGAGTCAACTCCACAGATAATGTGGCAGACCCACTTACAAAGCCGTTGGGCCAGCAGAAGATCGAAGCCCACCTTGAGAAGATGGGACTTAGACTTGTAGCCAATTGGCTTTAGGACAAGTGGGAGATTGTTAGATATATGTGCCCTAGAAGCCAGAATTGGCTGACACTTGTAATACACTTCTAGGGGCAAAATTATAATTTTGACTAATATCAATAAAATGGGTTATTTTCTATCACATATGTGTATTTAGTGTCTGTGATACATCCTTTGAGTTAATGGTAATGATAATTCATATTTTCAAGAGTTGAAAATTTAAGACATGAATAATCATTATTAACTCATAAAATGCTCCCGACCATAGGATCATCACGAGGATGGTGATTGATCCGGAAGGTTGGTGTACAATCGCTTCTCTTTAGTAGATGAGTCTTGAGTCTACGGTGTGGAGACACCGGAGCGAGAGTACAGGTACTCGTTAGAGAACGAGGGCACTGAGCGTGACCACCTCGAGTAGTCATTAGGGAAGTCTACCTTCTCGTCAATGACTGACTCGATGCTGCAGTAGTGTGTCTGGTTCTTTGACCTGAGGTGCATCGGCAGTTCACCTTGAGGGTGTTATAGTTTGACTACACCATTACTCGGTCTCCTAGCCATATGGAACCCTGAGGTGTATGTTGGCTATAGCATGTTCATTGTAGGAACTGGATTGCATCAAGATGGAATCTATCTACCTCGGTGGTAGAGGAGCAGCCCTATGATGATCATGAGAATCAAGTCCAGAAGCCCATGGCCATGGCAGAGTGAAATAATAGAAAGAGTTTCTATTTAGATTTTCACATTGGACTCGAATCGAATGATTACATCATATGACAGAGACTAGGGTTTGACGAGTTCACCTTAACCCTAATCTGATCGGGGCTCAAGATAGAAGAACTTAATCACACAGGTAGCTGCACCAAGAGGTTCGCATTCAGCTCTGATGGGTTGCCACCATATACTGCTAGGTGTCACTGGTGGATTTTGGGAGCAATTAGAATGATTTAGATGATCGATCATTCTAGCTGTTCGAATCAGAAGAGTTCTGATCCATCGAAAGGAGTTTCGATGATGTCGATGATAGAGATCATGACATATCCCATTACCATACAGAACTGAACCTAACTGGGTCACACAAACAAGGGTTTGAATCTGGTGATCATCAATTGAACTGATCTAGTTCAATTGATCTGAATGAGATTCAATTAGGTTCAAGGAAAATCGTGCTAGCACTCGATTGAACCTAACGTTCTTCTTTTACTATCATAAATAAGTTGTCCTGACTGAGCCAAAGGAGTTTGTGCTCAATCAGAGGCCTTCATATGGTCTGACTGGAGGTTGTCCAAGTCAGAAAAGGTTGTCTTATTTTGTAAGACATTACCTGCCATTTTTGGTCACCTGCCATTTCTTGTTCTTTGACTTTGGTCAAAAGTCTACCTTTGACTGGTCAAATGTTGACCATTGACACTTTGACTTTTGACCACATGTCATGCACCTATTGGAGAGCTGGTGGGGGCCTTGTCCCCCTGCCAGAACCTGGCAAGGAGGAGGGCGCACGCCACCCTAGGCGTGTGCCCAAGTTGGAGGCGCCTAGGAGTCCTTGTTGGACAAGGACTCCATCTCCTTTTTGGATTCCAATTAGAGTTCTCCTAAGAACCAACTTTGACTGGTCTTAGGCGCCCTCTAAGGAGGAATCCAGGGGACTCTATTCCCACCAATCAGATTTAGATCTGATTTCACAAAGGGTTGTGATTGGTTGGGAAGAAGAGGAGTTGGATCACAGCTTAGTCTATAAATAAGACCCTGCGCCCAACTCAAAAGAGATGATTGAATCACAATTCCCCATGCCCCAAGGCTGCCTCTCCCCTCCTTCCTCCATGCCAAACCACCTTCTCCCTCTCCTCTCCACGTCCAAAAGGAGTTTTGGACCTTGGTTGGTGCAATTCAGATCAAGAGAAAGGCGATCAAAAGCAAGAAGGCTGCGCTGCTGCAAAGGACGACTGCTGATCTTCAAAAGGAATTTTGAAGATCCTCTAGATCAGATCCAGATCTAATTTTTAGAGATGTGATAGAGAAGAAGAGGATCTCTAGATCTAATCCAAGTGGATACCGGTAGAGGCCAGGCACTTGCGTGGCTAGATCTAGAATCTTCCACTGCATACAGGATCATCAACGGGTAATAGGATTATCGATATCAAGGTAAGTTAAATCTGATTTAATTTATCTAATTTTATTTTTATTCCTAAAATAATAATAATCATATCTGAAACATATCAAGATCTAATTGGGATCAAGAGAAAAATTTTTGAAATATATCTCTTGATCTGATCAGACCTGAACGAATCTGGACCGGGAAATCAGGATTTTCCTTCACCGGGCTCCTAGAGCAAGTTGACCAGGATCCCTCGGTAGACATTTGGATTAAGATAAAATTGAGGAATCACCCAAGAATCAAAAAAAAATAAGATGTTCAAACTTCGACAAGAACAGCAAGAGTGAGAAAGCAAAGAATGCAAAGAAAATTCGAAAAAATGTCGAAGAGCTAACCTAAATCAGCTGGGAAGAATAAGGAGATGATGAATGAAATGAAAATCGAATGGAGGTGCGCTTGGAACTAAGAGAAATGGAGGAAGAAGCTTGAACTCTCGCATGGGATGGAGAAGGAAACTAGAGGAAGGAGATGAGGATTTCAGAAGAAGTAAAAGCTCGAAGGAGGAGAATGGGTTTAAGTAGCCCCTGGAATTCCAAGATGGTTATGATTATAGATTTCCTTCAGCTGATCTTTGATCGACACGTGTCCCACTCATCATGGCAGAAAGCTTCCAATGGATAGATCCTTAATAGTGCTATACTTCAAGCATGCTTCTGGCGAAAAATTTGAAAAACGTCTCTTTAGATCATGGTGCATTTATGAAGCTTCAATGCTAGCCCGATAAAAGCCAAAACTCTCTATCTAACCCAGATGCGGGAAATCCAATAGGATTGAAAAATCCTTCGAACTTCGATAGTCTCCATTTTACTCCCATCCTTCGAACTTCGAAATTGGAAGTAGGGGGACTAGTGTTAGGGATAAATCCATGCCTGCCGAAGTTTGGTTAAGACTCTGACTCTTATTAAGTTTTATCAAGTTGCAGCTATAACAATTGAACCTCAACCCATGGGAGTATTCAAACTCTGAATCATTCTGAGATGGATGACCTCCAACATTACAATCAGAAAATCCGATTGGTTAGGAAGATTGATTTTGAATTCGATAGGGCATTGTAGATTCCATCTCCAGACGAACATCAATAGAATGCTTTTGCCCCAAAGAACCAGCCAAGTCCCCAGCTCTTGCACAACCTATTCAATCAAAGTCCTTCCAGTAACCTGTGTGGCTCCGTCTAGCAGTCGAACTTCTTTCGGATTCCTTCAGTAGTCAAACTCCTTTCGAACTCCAGCAATTGGGTTCCTCCATCAGGCGAATTCCCCTTTGGGTTTCTCCTCCAGTAGAGATGCACATAGATCCCTCCAGCAGACCTACTTCCTGATTCTCTCAGTGAATCCACTCTCAGGCATCTCCGACAGACTTCCTTCAAGATTTCTCAAATCACAGAGCTTCTGAATCCCTTTCGACCGAACCTCCAACAATCACCCATAAAGGTCTCCTCACCTACACGAATCTAGCCCCATACATGGCATGAACCAACCCACATATAGACTGCTTTAGAGGAGTCCGAACTCCTTTAGAATTGATATAGCTCAATGGTCATCACCAATTGATGTCTACCCCTTCAAACTTCAACTATTAAATTCCAACGGATTTGCACGTCGTGACAACAAACACTACTCTTTGTAACAAACCCCACGTAACCCCGAATGATCCACTATCAAGTGGTTGTGGCTATCACTATCAGTTTGTTATAGGCTCCAGGCTATAAAAGAGACCCTTCAGATATGTTTTCTCCAAGCTCTCTTTTTCTTCTCAATACTCTACAACTTTCTTTATTGGGTACTCTATTTTTGTTGGCCAAAAGAGTTGACTTGATCATCAAAGGGTCTTACCGGAGCCACCCCCCCAAGCTCTGATTGAGACTTATTTTGCAGGTCACCAGCGGCAACCTCGTCTTCTCTGATTTCAGTGCTTCTCCAACGATGATCAGATTTTGCACCAACAAATACTATATGTGAAATGGATAGGGCATAAGCCAATACTCTCAAAACTTATGGTTTGGGCATGTCCAACTTATGTCAAATATTTAATAATAGATAAATTTGGACCTAGGTTTGACAAGTATATTTTTATTGGATACTCGAAAGAAACCAAAGAATATTATTTCTACCATACTAATGAACAAAAGATGTTCGTCAGTCTTAAGACAGTCATTTTAGAAAAAGAGTTTCTTGGTGAAGGAACTAATGCCTCTAAGGTCAAACTTGAGAATGTTCAATAGGTAGAAGAACCAATACATTTATTTAAATCTTAACCAGATTTGATTAGATCAAACATAGAGTTCAATATACCTACATCCTTTAGACAATCTGGTAGAGTACCATGTTAGTCGAATAGATACTATAATTTTTTGATCCAAGATGGTGATCCTATCAAGGTCGATAAGAATGACGAGGATCCAATCACCTGCATGGATGCAATGCAGAGATCTAACTTTGAAAATGGCTTGAAATGATGAAATCTGAAATAGAGTCCATAAAGATCAATGATGTATGGATATTAGTTAATCCACCTGAAGGAGTAAAATCAATAGAATGTAAATGAGCTTTCCAAAGAAAAAGAAGCACAGATGGAAAGATGGAGATCTATAAAATCCATCTGGTTGTCAAGAGATATCCTCAATATTATGGTATAGACTGTGATGAGATGTTTTTCCTATGGTAATGCTCGAGTCCATTCAAATCATGCTTGCAATAGTATTACATATAGACTATAAAATCTAGCAAATAGATATGAAGATAGCTTTTCTAAATAGAGTGCTGGATGAAGAGGTTTATATAATATAACCTAAAGGGTTCACATCCATAGATGAGTCTAAGGTGTGCAAGCTTCAGAAATTCATTTATGGATTGAAGCAAGCATCTAGGAGTTAGAACATACATTATGATAGGATGATCAAAATATATAAATTCATCAAGAATGAAGAAGATCCATACATATACAAATAGGCCAATAGTTTAGTGATAGTATTCCTTGTATTATATGTGGATGACATTCTCTTAATCGGGAATGATGTCCCAGCATTACAAGAAATAAATGTTTGGCTATCATCATAATTCTCGATGAAGGACTTGGGAGAAATATCCTATATCCTAGAAATGAAGATCTATAGAGATAGATCTAAGAGATTGCTTGGATTGTTTCAATCCACATACATTGATACTGTGCTAAAGCGATTCAGCATGGAGAATTTCAAGAAGGGCTATCTTTTGATGGATTATGAAATTTCTTTCTCAAAGAAGAATTATTCCACAACTCCTCAAGGGAGAGAATGCATGAGTATAATTTCATATGCTTCAGTAGTAGATTATATCATGTACACCATGACATATACGAGACCAAATATGGCTACTCACTAGGGATAGTGAGCAGATATCAGTCTGATCCAGGAAAAAGCTACTGAAAAGTTATGAAATCATTTTTAAGTATTTGAGAAATACTAAAGACTAGAGGCTGGTTTATGGTGAGTCAGATTTAGAACTTATAGGGTTTATGAAATTCAATTTTCAATCTAATCATGATGATAGCAAGAGTGTATCGAGATACATATTTACTCAGAATAGTGGAGCTATCTATTAGAAAAGTTTTAAGCAGCACACTATGGCCAACTCAATTTGCGAGGTAGAGTATGTCACAGCATCTGATGCTATAAAGAAAGTTATGTGGCTAAGAAAATTCATCACTAAGCTTGGAGTGGCATCCTCCTTTGATGGTCCAGTACTGCTATATTACGATAGTATTGGAGCCATTGCTCAGGTAAAAAAACTAAAGGCATATCAGTGGATGAAGCATATCCTTCATCGCTACCATCTTGTCTAGAAGAACATGGATCGAGGTGATGTTGACGTTTAGAAGATCGATAAAAAAAAAAAACCTGATCGACCCATTCACTAAAGCCCATGCAGTCAACAAGTTCGCTGATCATAAGTCAAAGATGGGTATACAATACTGTATCAATTAGCTTTAGTCTAAGTTGGAGTTGTTCAAAATTATGTCCCAAAGTCAATCATCGGTCTATTGACGATTGAGCTTATTCTTATAAATATATATGAATTAATTATTAATAAATATTATTAAATTTTTTTATCATAAATGCGCATCATCTATGAAACAAACTCCTATGTTGTGATGAAGTTTTTAGGATCATATAAAATTGATAAAGAAGGATTTATCATTTAGTCCTTAAATAATGTTTGCGATCAAATGATACATCATTAAAAAGGATGATAACATTTATCGAGTATAGGCCATTGTGCGCCATACGGGTTGGTTGTCCTCTTAATCAAAGAGTGTAGAGACATTGATTTAGCATATAGATAAGATGTAAAAGTACATCATCATCGAATAGTGACTCATCTGATGAGTGCTTTTCTATCAAGAGCAACTCGCAAAGAATATGAGCATGAGTATCCCTCAGACCTATAATCATCATGGTGACTTGCAAGTAACTTACTATACTTTGGTACCAAACAATCTATATTTTTAATACATTGATGGAAGATTAATGGATGCTGTCAAGTACTTACGAAGTCTATGTGTGAGTCAAGATGGGAATGACCCCTTTGAACTACTGAAGATAATATGTCACTATATTTCTATTTAGTAAAGCCATGGCCAAGGTAATCCATGTGATGGATTTGAAAGGTTGAAATATAATGTGGATGACTCGATCAGGCTTGACAGCAAACCCTGGGTCATTTAGAGCATTTAGGATCAAAGAGATGAATCATGCAGTAACCATATGCCGAAGTTCTTGAATATTGCTTTGCAAATATTCAACCTATCTGGAGATCGAAAACCATTGCTAGATGGTATCTTCAATTAGTATTTGAAATTGTTTCTATGTTATCGACTTAGTATTCAAACCATTGGAGTCATGCACAAAGTCAAACATACTAGGAAGTAATTGACCTAAAAGTCTATATGTTCAATTTAGAAATATGAGACTTGATTGATTATATGGAATTACTTAATTGAAAATTAAGTTATAGGTCATACGGAATTAAACATTGACTATATCAAGGTAGCACTTGACATGAAATGCATGTTTAATTTCAGGGATGAAGTTTATCTAGTCAATGATCCAAGAATTTCTTGAGAG
Organism: Cocos nucifera; assembly: GCA_006176705.1. Lineage (NCBI taxonomy): Eukaryota > Viridiplantae > Streptophyta > Magnoliopsida > Arecales > Arecaceae > Cocos > Cocos nucifera. The sequence continues at coordinate 250,107 of QRFJ01001147.1, forward strand.
AATAATTTCAAATTATAATCATTTTAGATTAGATTTAATCAAATTAGACTTGACTTTTTTATGGCTAATTGATTTAATTGGTTATGTTAGACTTGCATCTGAACCCTAATTGGATTAAGTTCAGCAGCCTTTCAACTTTGGTTTGAATCAGATTCGAATTAGATTTGAATTGAACTCAAACTTGAATCTAATTAGATTAGCCTCACTAAGCCACTTAAACCAAAGCTTCTCTCACCCTTTTGGCTGCCCAACATGAATATAGGGTGTGGGGATTGGCCCCACACTCTCCTAGGGCATGTGCAAGTAGATAGGATCCATGAGTTGGCTTTTTCTAATTGATTTTGGACTTCTAATGTTTAAAGAAACATGAGTCCTAACCAAAGAGGGATTTTTAAGAGACCTAGGAGTCTTTCTCTATAAATAAAGGGGATCTCTAGGCATGTAATATATGCAAGCAATAGGGAGTCAAGAGAGAAAGAGAGAGTTAGAGAGAAAGGGTTGGGCATGAGCAAGTGTTGGGCTCCCTTCTCTCGGCCGCCACTCCCTCGGACACCTCCTTCTTTAGCATGGTGATTCCTTAGTGTGGAGCATCATCTTTAAGCTTGAGATTTGATCTTAGAGCTTCCCATTGACAAACATCTTCATCCCTCCTTCCTACTGAGTTTGGCGTGAATGCGAAGTAGAGGATCTGCACATCTAGATCTTGCGAAGCATTAGACTTGAGAAGTCTTTGATTCTAATTTATTTTTCCACTACAAAATGAAGGTAAGTGTTCATATTTGATATGAAAAAGTTTTAAAATCAATTTATTTACTTTTTACTGGGTTTTGGTGTTGAACCAAAAGCAAAATTTTCTTTCAATGATTGGATAGACTCGAATGTAGCGAAGCAACATCCATAACCTACTAAAATATAGTTATCATATAATTTATCCCCTTGACTAATAATGCTTAGAAAAATATCAGAGTTTACTGTCAACTCTTGATTGGTAATCCTTATAGTGTCTCAAACTACTCAATCCTATAACTCCTCACAAGGATTACTCTAGCCAAAGTTCTGCTAAATTAAAATACATTGAGACATTTTCTTCAATTTTACTTGGTGTGGTCAATCCCATCCTGACTCATGAATTGACTTAACAATTACTTGACTGTATTAAGAAACCTTCAATTATTGAATTAAAAATTCAGATAGTCTAGCACCAAAGTACAATTAGTTGCTTGCAAGTCACTATGGTGATCTCAGGTTGGAGGGACACTAATATCCATATTTCCTTGGATAACAATCTTGATAGCAAAGTGCTCCGACTTGTTCATGTTCAGTGCAGATCAATGTCCCATCTATATATCATACTAGTGTCAACACACTACTTTGTTAAGAGGACAACCAACTCATATGGCATATAATGATCTATATTTGATACAATTATCATTCTCATTAATAATGTTTCATTTAGTTACAAACAAATTTAAGAACTATACGATGAATCCTCCATTATCATATCAGAAGTAGTTCTAAGAACTTTCATCATAACAAATGGAGTTTGATTAAGAAAATGTACAATCTTATGATGAAATATGCCAAATAACTTTTATTAATGAATGATCATATATATTTAAAAGAATGATTTCAATCATCTATAAGCTAGATGATTGAATTTGGGATACAATTCCCAACAAACCCCCTATCGACTTCAACAGATAAGATCAATCTCTCCTAAGCATCATTGCTGGAAATGTCGCAGCTCGGGAGAGACCTACTCTATGCAATGATGTCATAGGGAGACTTGGATGCTCGAAGGTGAGATTGCTCAATGGATTAGTTACTCAACTTTGGGTTTACTAGTATTTTGGATGTAAGTTTCTCTCTTTTCCTTCTCTCTTTTTATGTCAGTTTCAAACTGACCTGATCTTCTTCTTCCTTTTTTCTTTCAGTCTACCATGTACTTCAGGTTGCTCAGTGAGCACCTAGTATGGTTTTATACGAATAAAAAGTTCTTGAAAGAGGGGCTTAAGGCAAAAAGAGATTGTAAGAAGATAGTTGAAGAAAGACTGCCAAAGAGGCCAAAATCATTGAGTTGACGGAGCAACTCCAAGAGAAGCTGGCCACAATAATAATAAAAAAAAATAGGCTCTACTAGATAATTAGGAAAAAACTAAATGAAGGAGAGAAGAAGCTACTGAAGCTGAGGAAGGAGCTTGGAAGAATCCTTGAGCTGGAATTCAAGTTGAAGGAAATAGGGGGGATTGTGGCAGCTCGAGACGATACCATAGCAGCTCAAGACTAAAGCATTCTAAAGTTTTAGCAAGACATTAAGGAGTATAAAAAAAGTATTGCCCAGTCTATTGAGGAGTAAAAATCCTCTGAGGCCTTCAAAGATGAAGTCATGGAAGCTTCTTAGGAGGCACACGATTATGGGTTTCTAAGCTACAAGAACATAGTCAAGAAGGCTCCTTTCTGACCCTGATCTCAGCAAGGTTATCCCTAAGGTGACTATGCAGGTAGTATCTATAGATTCTATTCCTGCTGCTAACCAACCTAGTCGATTGCCAACATGAACCCTCAACTCTCTTCTCCAACTCCTATGGCTGTTGAGGTCCCTAGCTATCGAAGTTATTTCTATGGAATCTCATATAACGAATAGAGACCCGACTGTTGCTCCTTCCAATGTTCCTTAGGCTATAGCCTGACTTGTATTCCTCTTCTCCTCTTTTTTTTGAACTATTGGATTAGCCCTACTTGGGCTTTTAAATATTTTCTTACAGTAATGAAAAGAAGTTATATCAATGTTGTTTCTTGAATTTTGATATTAGATATTTCCAATATCATGTTACCTAATGTGGGTTTCATATGCCTTAGAAAATTTTAGGCTTCTAAGTTATCCATAATAGATAACATCTAACTTTGGGCAAATTGATAATAGAATATTAATTGAACTCGATTGAGCCATGATGTAAATTGATACAAGTAAATTTGTACCAAATCAAGTGGTTAAAATTAAATCGAGCTCAATAATTTAAATAGAGTATAAGTCTAGGGGTACCTCTACTCGAGCTCGAGATCAGCCGGTCAGGTCCCTTCCATATTTGATAGGATTTCGATTAGCTATTTTCCTCTCTGTTCCTTTTGAAGGGCTTTAATGTATGAGAGTATAGGTCTTTTTTAATAGTAGTTGTGTAGCCCATAGGCTCATCTTCAACTTTGATGTTTCTAAGGTCGAAACTAAAATAATAATATATTATGATAAACTTGTGAGATCCAATCTGGAGATTGGATATCCCACATTATCATTGGTGAGGTCCAATATGAAGATCAAGTGTCTCATATTCATTGATGAGGTCCAATCTGGAGATCGGATGTCTAACGATCTTCATTGGTGAGGTTCAATTTGGAGATCAAATGTCTTACATTCTTCATTGGTGAGATCCAATCTAAAGATCAGTTGTCTCACATTTGTTCATCCTCATTTGGTTGGGATTTTGTAGCTAGAATTTGGCTTTTTCTGACCTGGTTTGGACAAACTTGATTTTTGCTTGTCCTCATTTGGCCTGACTTCATGGCCTCATTTAGATAGATTTTACTTCTTTGGTTGGTTTTGTATTGAGATAGTCTGAAGATAACTTTTTTATAATAATTGAATGGTGTTGGTGTAGAAAATGAATGACCGTTGGAGTTCACTGGAGATGGAAATCAGGATCTCACTAGTGAGACATGCAAAACAAAGTCCTAGTTGAAGTTAGCTTCGGCATGGACCCTTCGATGGTAAAGTTAATATTCTGGCCAATGAAACTAGAGTACTCAGAAGATTGGAGATGAAAAAAGAGCTTAGAGAGGAGAACATATTTGAAGGGTCATATTTATAGATGGAGCATGTAACAATTGATAGTGATAGCCGCAACAGAATATCAGTAGGTCATTCAAGCCACTTAGAGTATGTTATGGAGAGTGGACTATTATTTGCTGGGACTGCTGGTCGTTGGATATTATTTGCTAGAGTTCGTACTGGGGGTTAGATGCTCCTGAGCTTGGTTGTGGGTCATTTGTGCTGAGACTAAGTTGCTGGAGGTTAGGATCAGACTGAGTAAACTCGAACATCCACCTTTGATTTGAGGGCGACGAGTTTATAAGTTAAGCTCCAAGTTTGAATCTTGGTAAAATTGCTTCGACAGCTTTTGGAAGCTCGGTCACCTTCAAGGTCAGTCGACACAAGCACTAGTATTTTAGTCTAGAGAGCTTAAGGTTAGAAAGGAATTATGGGTTCTTTAATTAAAACTACATTGGAGATACTTTTAGTTACTTTAATAAAGCTCGGCATATATTCTAGGTCAACCCAAAGTTAGGATTGAAGGAAAATCCTGATTTTTTGGATCAGGTTCGTTCAGATCTGATCAGATCAAGAGATATATTTTTAAATTTTTTATCTTTGATCTAGATCAGATCTAAGATATTTTAGATCTAATTATTATTATTTTAGAAATTAAAATAAAATTAAATAAATTAAATTAGATTTAATTTACCTTGAAGTGGGTAATCCTATTACCCATTGATGATCCTGTAAGCAGCGGAAGGTTCTGAATCAAGCCACGCAAGTGCCTGGCCTCTATCGATATCCACTTGAGCTGGATCTGAAGATCCTCTTCTTCTCTATCACATCTTCAAAAATTAGATCTGGATCTGATCTAGAGGATCTTCAAAACTCCTTTTGAAGATCAGCAGTCGTCCTTTGCAGCAGCGCAGCCTTCTAGCTTTCACTCGCCTTTATCTTATCTAGATTGCACCAACCAAGGTCCAAAACCCTTTTGGACGTGGAGAGGAGAGGGAGAAGATGCTTTGGCATGGAGGAGGAGAGGAGAAAAGGCCTTGGGGCATGGAGATCTCAATTAATTCAGATACCTTTTTGAGTTGGGCGTAGGGTCTTATTTATAGACTAACTGTGATCCAACTCCTCTTCTTCCCAACCAATCACAACTCTTTGTGAAATCAGATCTAAATCTGATTGGTGGGAATAGAGTCCCCTGGATTCCTCCTTAGAGGGCGCCTAAGACTAGTCAAAGTTGGTTCTTAGGAGAACTCTAATTGGAATCCAAAAAGGAGATGGAGTCCCTATCCAACAGGGACTCCTAGGCGCCTCCAGCTTGGGCACACGCCAAGGGTGGCGTGCGCCCTCTTTCCTTGCCAGGTTCTGGTAGGGGGATAGGCCCCCACCAGCTCTCCAATAGGTGCATGACATGTGGACAGAAGTCAAAGTGTCAATGGTCAACATTTGACCAGTCAAAGGTAGACTTTTGACCAAAGTCAAAGAACGAGAAATGGCAGGTGACCAAAAATGGTAGGTAATGTCTTACAAAATAAGACAACCTTTTCTGACTTGGACAACCTCCAGTCAGACCATATGAAGGCCTCTGATTGAGCACAAACTCCTTTGGCTCAGTCAGGACAACTTATTTATGATAGCAAAAGAAGAACGTTAGGTTCAATCGAGTGCTAGCACGATTTCCTTGAACCTAATTGAATCTCATTCAGATCAATTGAACTAGATCAGTTCAATTGATGATCACCAGATTCAAACCCTTGTTTGTGTGACCCAGTTAGGTTCAGTTCTGTATGGTAATGGGATATGTCATGATCTCTATCATCGACATCATCGAAACTCCTTTCGATGGATCAGAACTCTTCTGATTCGAACAGCTAGAATGATCGATCATCTAAATCATTCTAATTGCTCCCAAAATCCACCAGTGACACCTAGCAGTATATGGTGGCAACCCATCAGAGCTGAATGCGAACCTCTTGGTGCAGCTACCTGTGTGATTAAGTTCTTCTATCTTGAGCCCCGATCAGATTAGGGTTAAGGTGAACTCGTCAAACCCTAGTTCTCTGTCATATGATGTAATCATTCGATTCAAGTCCAATGTGAAAATCTAAATAGAAACTCTTTCTATTATTTCACTCTGCCATGGCCATGGGACTTCTGGACTTGATTCTCATGATCATCATAGGGCTGCTCCTCTACCACCGAGGTAGATAGATTCCATCTTGATGCAATCCAGTTCCTACAATGAACATGCTATAGCCAACATACACCTCAGGGTTCCATATGGCTAGGAGATCGAGTAATGGTGTAGTCAAACTATAACACCCTCAAGGTGAACTGCCGATGCACCTCAGGTCAAAGAACCAGACACACTACTGCAGCATCGAGTCAGTCATTGACGAGAAGGTAGACTTCCTAATGACTACTCGAGGTGGTCACGCTCAGTGCCCTCATTCTCTAACGAGTACCTGTACTCTCGCTCCGGTGTCTCCACACCGTAGACTCAAGACTCATCTACTAAAGAAAGCGATTGTACACCAACCTTTCGGATCAATCACCATCCTCGTGATGATCCTATGGTCGGGAGCATTTTATGAGTTAATAATGATTATTCATGTCTTAAATTTTCAACTCTTGAAAATATGAATTATCATTACCATTAACTCAAAGGATGTATCACAGACACTAAATACACATATGTGATAGAAAATAACCCATTTTATTGATTATAGTCAAAATTATAATTTTGCCCCTAGAAGTGTATTACAAGTGTCAGCCAATTCTGGCTTCTAGGGCACATATATCTAACAATCTCCCACTTGTCCTAAAGCCAATTGGCTACAAGTCTAAGTCCCATCTTCTCAAGGTGGGCTTCGATCTTCTGCTGGCCCAACGGCTTTGTAAGTGGGTCTGCCACATTATCTGCGGAGTTGACTCTCTTGACCTCGACGTAACCCTTCTCGAGGTAATCGCGGATGAGGTGGTATCGCCGCTCAATGTGCTTGGATTTCTGGTGAGACCTCGGCTCCTTAGCAAGGGCTATGGCGCCATTGTTGTCGCAGTATAGAGGAATGGCATCTGATGGCATTACTCCAATTTCTGCAGCAAACTTCTTGTACCAGAATGCTTCCTTCGCAGCCTCTGATGCAGCGATATATTCTGCTTCCATGGTGGAATCTGCTATCATAGTTTGCTTGGAACTCTTCCAGCTGACAGCACCACCATTGCACACAAACAGACTCCCAGATGTCGACTTTCGATCATCTATATCGGACATGAAATCCGAGTCTGTGTATCCCTGGACTTGGAGTTCTCCGTTACCAAAGACCAACATCATATCCTTAGTTCTTCTTAAGTACTTAAGGATACATTTCACAGAAGTCCAGTGTTCTTCACCTGGATTTGACTGATATCTGCTTGTGACACTCACAGCATGGGCTATATCAGGTCGTGTACATAGCATGGCATACATGAGGCTCCCTATTGCAGAAGCATAAGGGATCTTGCTCATGCGTTCTATTTCCTCAGGTGTGCTAGGGCACATCTTCTTGGAAAGATGAATACCATGTCTGAAGGGTATTAATCCCCTCTTAGAGTTTTCCATACTAAACCTCTTTAGTACTTTCTCTATGTACATCTTCTGTGAAAGTCCTAGCATCCTATTCGGTCTATCCCTATAGACCTTAATTCCTAGAATAAAGGATGCTTCACCTAGGTCTTTCATGGAGAATTCCTTGGACAACCATAATTTGACTGTTGTCATCATGGGAATATCATTCCCAATAAGGAGGATGTCATCCACGTACAATACGAGGAAGACAACAGCGCTCCCACTGACCTTTTTGAAATACATGGTTCCTCTTCATTTTTGATGAAACCAAATATTTTGATCACATCATTGAAATGAGTGTTCCAGCTCCGAGATGCTTGCTTAAGTCCATATATGGACCTTTGCAGCTTGCAAACCTTGTGATCAGTATCACTGGATGTGAAACCTAGCGGCTATTCCATATAGATATCTTCCTCAAGATATCCATTTAAGAATGCCATTTTCACATCCATTTGCCATATTTCATAATCGAAATAGGCTGCAATGGCAAGCAATGTGCGGATGGATTTTAGCATAGCCACTGGGGAAAAGGTATCCTAATAGTCAATGCCTTCATGTTGACTATAACCTTTTGCCACTAGTCTAGCCTTGAATGTCTCCACATTCCCATCTGCACCAATCTTTCTCTTGAAGATCCATTTACACCCAATAGGTACTATACCTTCTGGTGGATCTACCAAGGTCTAGACTTGGTTTGAGTGCATCGAGTCAATTTCTGACTGCATTGCCTCTAGCCATTTCTCGGAGTCGATATCTGATATCGCCTCATTGTAGGTTTTGGGATCATCACATGAGCACCATTACCTAC
>QRFJ01001147.1:259338-280245 GCA_006176705.1 Cocos nucifera
CAGAATAATATCGTTCTGCAGATCCAAGTCTAACTTCACACCGAGCTTCTCAAGCTCTTCCATGTCCTTGATCATTGTCAGACAGTGATCTTGGACTGACTGCCCATCACGCATCTTAGCCTTAAAAAGTCATTTCGTGACTTGATATTTGGCTGCGCGACTCTGTTCACCAAACATCTCCTGCAGGTGAGCCAACATTTGGCGAGCAGTCCCGATATCTTCATGTTGGCGCTGGAGCTCATCAGACATCGAGCCCAACATGTAATATCTGGCCTTATTATCTTCGTCTATCCATTTTTTCCAGAGATGCTCTCTGTTCAGTGGATGGACGGGCTGGTAAGGTGGGAGGGTCCTGGTCCAAAACATGGGTTAACTTCTCGGAACCCAAAATAATTTTGTAGTTCCTGAGCCAATCTTTATAATTGGGTCCAGGTCAGTCTATGTGTGTCCAGGATACGTGCCAATGGGTTGGACGCAGACATTTTCCTGTAGAGAGTCAAAGATTCTAGTTAGATACTGTAATTATGACTTGACCAATTTATTTAGGAATTTTATTTTTAAACAAATTAGCTCCCACTATTTTCTCGGATCCCTACACTCCCTCTGTAGAGATGCAAAAATCTCCATGATTAATGATTTCTAGTGGGTGGTGCGGTCTCACCAACTGACTCATCACCTCACCTAACAGTTATTGGTGATGGGTTAGCCAATGAGTGAACAACTCTTGTTCAATGATTCTCTAATCATGGTGCACCCAAACTTGGTCTCTAATTCATGAATCTCACCGTATCCGGAAATATTGATCCACTCCTTAGTTAAGTCAGACCCACCATTTGCATAGACTGGGTTCCTAATTGAGTCTCTCACCGTATCCGAAATATTGAGCCCAACTCATCCTCCAGCCCATAGCATCCAATGCCTAATAGACATGGTTGCATCTTCCCGGTGCAACTGAGCCACTGTATCCAGCCGAGAACAATCAACCCCGGGAAGGGCCCGCACATCTACAATGGTGGAAGACCTCAGACTTAATCTTTTCTTAGGGAGAATTGATTCAGGTCTCATTAAACTAGACTTGTCATAGTCATAACAATTATGACTAACCTAGTGGCATGGGTTAGCTCGGATTATTGACCACCTCAGATCAGAACTGTGTCAACAGATATGGCCAGGTAAGTGAGATCCGGTGGAAGGAATATGCCATTAACTCGTACAAGAATGCATTCAGGTCGAGTAGCTTCCAATTAAAAATCCAGTCGGTCGTATGTGCCAAACTTACCTTAGACACCAAATTGTTGAGTCCAGAACCAATTGGGTTAGCCTACAATCCAGACTCTAACCTCTGAGCCTAATTAGGTCTTGCTTGATCGTGACTCGATCTTGACCCAGACTTAATCCTATTAGGCTGGTCAATTTAAGCATTGTTGATCCCATCTAACCAACTCTTGATTCGGTTTGATCAACCGCTTAGACCTAATTGAGCTACCCAAGCCCGAACCCAGTATTATGAATATGTCTTAGATCTAAAATTCTCAATTTTAGACCTAATTAATATTCCATAATCTTAATTCTTAATTAAGTAGGGTTCATAAACAAAATATGCACAATAAATCCTAGGGTTTCAGGATCTAGGGTTTTGCAGAAAGTAAGTTTTGGATTTCTGATTAAGGACGAACACGCAGCACCCCTACACATCATAAGAACACCCCATCGAATGGGAAGAGAGGGCCTTTAAACCCTTCTTCATTCTTATGACCGGACGGCCAAGAGGAACGCCTTAATCAGGAACATGCAATACTACAAAACAGTTTTAGATCTATATCATATATCTCATATACAAATTAGATCTAATCATGGCATATTTTGCATACATCTCATGTATCGAATCATGCATATTTTCAGATCTAAATTATCTCATAATAATCTAAAAAATTAGATTTAAATTGATCTAATCAAAATAAATTCTAATCTAGACAATTATGTAGAACTATTCTACAACTAGTCTAGACATGCATCAATCATATCTCATATGATATTTAAAATTAAATAATTTTTATTTGCTATTTTTTAGATGTTATTATAATAATTATAATATCAAAAAATAGTAAATAAATAGATCTAAAATATGATTTAATCAAATTAAATTAAAAACATGCAAGACTATTCTATAGAACTATTCTATTTTAGAACTAGTCATGCATATTTTCTAATCTTAGATCCAAATCATTTAATTTTAATTTTTTCTGATTTTAGATCTGATCACATCTCATGTGACATCTAAAATCACTTATTTTTTAATTAAAATAAATTTAAAATTAGATCTAAATACTTTTAGAACCTTGGCTCTGATACCAGTTGAAGGAAAATCCTGATTTTCCCGGACCAGGTTCGTTCAGATCTGATCAGATCAAGAGATATATTTCAAAAATTTTTCTCTTTGATCTAATCAGATCTAAGATATTTTAGATCTAATTCTTATTATTTTATAAATTAAAATAAAATTAGATAAATTAAATCAAATTTAATTTACCTTGATGTGGGTAATCCTATTACCCGTTGATGATCCTGTAAGCAGCGGAAGGTTCTGGATCTAGCCACGCAAGTGCCTGGCCTCTACCGGTATCCACTCAGGGTTGGATCTAGAGATCCTCTTCTTCTCTATCACATCTCCAAAAATTAGATCTGGATCTGATCTGGAGGATCTTCAAAACTCCTTTTGAAGATCAGCAGTCGTCCTTTGCAGCAGCGCAGCCTTCTAGCTTTCATCGCCTTTCTCTTGATCTGGATCGCACCAACCAAGGTCCAAAACTCCTTTTGGACGTGGAGAGGAGAGGGAGAAGATGCTTTGGCATGGAGGAGGAGGGGAGAGGCAGCCTTGGGGCATGGGATCTCAATTAATTCAATTCTCTTTGAGTTGGGCGCAGGGTCTTATTTATAGACTAACTGTGATCCAACTCCTCTTCTTCCCAACCAATCACAACCCTTTGTGAAATCAGATCTAAATCTGATTGGTGGGAATAGAGTCCCCTGGATTCCTCCTTAGAGGGCACCTAAGACCAGTCAAAGTTGGTTCTTAGGAGAACTCTAATTGGAATCCAAAAAGGAGATGGAGTCCCTTGTCCAACAGGGACTCCTAGGCGCCTCCAACTTGGGCACACGCCAAGGGTGGCGTGCGCCCTCTTCCTTGCCAGGTTCTGGCAGGGGGACAGGCCCCCACCAGCTCTCCAATAGGTGCATGACATGTGGTCAAAAGTCAAAGTGTCAATGGTCAACATTTGACCAGTCAAAGGTAGACTTTTGACCAAAGTCAAAGAACAAGAAATGGCAGGTGACCAAAAATGGCAGGTAATGTCTTACAAAATAAGACAACCTTTTCTGACTTGGACAACCTCCAGTCAGACCATATGAAGGCCTCTGATTGAGCACAAACTCCTTTGGCTCAGTCAGGACAACTTATTTATGATAGTAAAAGAAGAACGTTAGGTTCAATCGAGTGCTAGCACGATTTTCCTTGAACCTAATTGAATCTCATTCAGATCAATTGAACTAGATCAGTTCAATTGATGATCACCAGATTCAAACCCTTATTTGTGTGACCCAGTTAGGTTCAGTTCTGTATGGTAATGGGATATGTCATGATCTCTATCATCGACATCATCGAAACTCCTTTCGATGGATCAAAACTCTTCTGATTCGAATAGCTAGAATGATCGATCATCTAAATCATTCTAATTGCTCCCAAAATCCACCAGTGACACCTAGAAGTATATGGTGGCAATCCATCAGAGTTGAATGTGAACCTCTTGGTGCAGCTACTTGTATGATTAAGTTCTTCTATCTTGAGCCCCGATTAGATTAGGGTTAAGGTGAACTCAACAAACCCTAGTCTCTATCATATGATGTAATCATTCGATTTCAAGTCCAATGTAAAAAACTAAATAGAAACTCTTTCTATTATTTCACTCTGCCATGGCCATAGACTTTTGGACTTGATTCTCATGATCATCATAGGGCTGCTCTTCTACCACTTATCCCCTTACTCCCAAGTCTGAAGTTCAGATGAAGGGAGTACCAGTACATGCGATCGCTAAAGTCCCATTTGGTTCTCCACCTTTGGAAGATGAAATAATTTGGATTGTTCAAATCAATGTGGGAGCTCTTTATTGCTGAATGACTTGGGATGATCTCGAATTTAAAAAAATTTTTTGGCATGAAGCTTATTGACAAGGTGCAATGATGATTCCTTTTGGCTGCTACAATCATTATAATGCGGCTGACACACGAAAAGTCAAGATTTGGTATTGCTGATCTACAATCATAATAGTTGTGGAACTCCACTAGCTATTTAAGTTCCTTCTTCCTTCTTCTTCCTTACTCTAGGCTGCTTCTTCTCCCATTCTTTCCCTGTTCTTCACCTTCCTCAACCTTGGCTGTTCCTTTCCATACATTTGTTGGTCTCTGACGTCCTTCCTTCATTCATTTCTTATCATTTCAACCACACTACTGAGTTCTCTGCTTCATCTAGGTTAATATTCTAATATTTTTTAAAATTTTTTATCTTTTTTTTTTATTCTTATGAGTTTTAGGGGGAGGAGTTTGGTTGTTCTTCCTTTATCATTCAAGTTCTTCTACCAATTTCTTCTAATTTTTGGCAATTTGTTTCTAATTTTTTCTGATCTTAAATGACCTTTGAATGTTCCTGGTCCACTTTTTCTAAGAGTTCGTCTGGTTCGAGCCCTCTAACCCCAGTTCTAAGGACAAACCCAAACTTAGAGATGCAGTTTGCCCGACCTTCGTTCCTAGGACCGTTGCTTGCACACTCTTCGCTGAAGACCTTTCCCTTGTTCGAGTCCAGTACGGGGTCCCTCCTGAGTATGAACTTGAACTTTCAAGACCAAAGAGCCGAGCTTGTGCTCCCCCTCTAGGTCTATTCTATTTGTACACAAAGTCTCTTTGGATCGGGCTCAAACTACCCATTCCTTCTTTTATTGTTGAGCTCTTCCACATTCTTAATATATCTTTATCATCGATAATGCCGAACTCCTTCCGTTTCATCATAGGGTTCCTTGCATTTTATTTTTTAACCAAAGTCTGACCTATAACTTCTCTATTTCGTACCTTCTTCATCTTTAAGTGTCATCCTTCTGCAAAAAATTGGTGGTACATTTGATCCCAGTTTGGCAAGAAGGGATTACTTAAAGGTGCCCCTTCCTCCATCTAAAACTAGAAGGGGAAGTTCTTCTTTGTATCTATCCCTTCATTTGAACTGAGACTTCCTCTTTGGGGTCAACTTAAAGATTCTATTCATAGAGCTCCAAGGTTGGATCGGGAAGATCTCAACTCTGCTAACATTCTCAAAATTATAAAACTTCTTTGCTGATTAATTTGATAGATGACCAAACCTTATATAACCTCAGCTTGAGTCCTATCAACCCTGAAGGTATTAACTTGTATTTTCTTTTTATTTCTCCATTATTTTCTAACTTTCATCTATTCATTTTCATAGAGATGACCCCCAATAAGTTGAAGTAGTTGACAAAGAAACTTAGAGCCTAGAAGAGGAAGGGCAATACCCTAAGGGAAACATCCAAGCGGGCAATGGTCAGTGACTCAAGCTCATCTATCCTTGCCCTAGCGACTTCTGCTCATGGGACCGAAGTACCCCTGCCAACCTTGAGCCTACTCGATGAGGTCACTACTCATGCACCTCCTGAGGAGAAGAAGGTGTAAAAAGGGAAGAAGAAATTGGTTGCCAAGAGAGTTCAGCCATGGAAGAACTTTGGTGAATCTAGTGACAACAATGTTGATTTGGACCGAGCTTCTTTCAATAGTTAGGGGGTTGTCCGAACCCTTGTGGAGGGTTGCATGGTGCCAGACATAATAAAAGAGGTCCTTTACATAAACACCCATAAGAGGAAGAAAGATTTATTCGTGGCCTTCCTTGGGGTAATTGCCTCTTTATTTTCATTTTCATATTTAGTTGGATGTATACACTTTCTAGTAGTTACATGTACTTTGCTGCTTGCAATCGAAAAACTACCTTTTTGCTAATATTGATGTAGTCAACCTTCATGAGGCCTCGGCCTCGAAGTTTGTGAAGGAGGTCGAAGATGCTAAGGCTAAGATTGAGGGTCTCAAAGAGATTCTCAAAGAGAACTCCACTAAGGTCAAGCACCTCCAAGAAGCACTCAAAAGGGTAGAACAGGTGTCAGTAGAGATGAAGGATGTATTGGCTTTGGAAGAGGAAAGGAGGAAGAAGGCCAAGGCTAAGATTACTGAAGCCATGAAGTAGGCCATCATGGATTTCAAGTCTTCAGAAGAGCAAGAGGACATTAAAATTGAGTTTGCCAGAGAGGATTTCAGCAAGGACTTTGACCTCTAATAGCAGAGAGTTGCCGAGAAGTTTCCCAAACTAGATCTCGAGTTTCTATTGGACAGACTAGAGGATTCATCTGATGATGAGGCCGAGCCTTCCACAGTCGAAGCCAATCTCCCATATGCTAAGCCTACCACTAATGCCTCTGAGCCGGCCAAGGAGCTAGAGCCTAATCAGGCCACACCAAGTTCTTCTACCACCCCTCTATCAGAGGTCGGAGATCTCTTCTAGTTGTACTATTCTTTTCTTTTATTTTCTATATACTAAAACTTTTTAAGCAATGAAATTGAATTTCTTCTTTTTTTCATACCTTTCTATGTTGTAATGTGTTGATGCTGTAGAATTTAGTTTGCAAATACTGTCACCGAGCTCAGTCATGGTGTTGCCCAGGTATGGCTACCCAAAGGGGGGGGGGGTGAATTGGGTATATAAAAGATTTAGCCAATTTAAAATCTAATGCTAATATGTGCTTCTAATTAAAAGAACTTAAAATCTTGAATGCTTATGGTGAATAAATAAGGTGTAGCGGTGGAATTAGAAGCAACTAGTTAATGCAAATATATAAAGCAAATAAAGAAAGCAAGTAAAGCAAAACAACAAAACAAATACACAAACATTTTATAGTGATTCGGTGCAACCCTGCACCTACATCCACTCCCCAAGCTCTCCTTGGGAATTTCACTATAATCCTAGATTTCAGTGCATTTGATTTAACCCAGAATCATAAACAAATTCAGTTGGTTTTATCGGGCTCGCCAACTACAATTCTACACCGATAGTTTTCTGAATTCACTATGAACCCAGATGGTTTTAACCTAGGAGCACCAACCACAATATTTACACCATCTAATTATTGGATTGGACTTGCTTACACCCCAAGTTTCTTTCTCCCTAAAGAAACTCATAAAGAAACAAAGATACAAATATAAAATTCAGCACAAAAATAGAAAATAAAAATTAGAACTCTTTGAAGCTTGAAGAAGTTGCTGTTGGATTACTCAAATAATGCTTCAACTTCTTTTCAAAAATGCTTGAGAGGATGAGGATGAAGTCGGAGATGATTTCTCTTTAAAAGCTCTCAATTCTGTGCACTAATTCCTCTCTTTCCAATTGGTATTCAATAATCCTCACTCAATCTAATGATTTTTTCTTTTAAATCACTTTCCTCCTTTTTCCACTGAATCTGTAGCCTTTTATATGCTTGAAAGTGTCTAGGAAAGGAGTTCTGGTGGTTGGAAGGGCCGAAATAGTCATTGGAGTAAAAAATTAGCCATTACAAAAAGCTGCAGAAACTCGCCATTACGATCATTGGGTCAGCTCAGTATAACTGGGTTTGTTCAGTTTACAACTGGATCGGCTCAGTATCAATTTACTTCAAAAATTAGCTTTCTGTTTTTCTATTTTTTGAGACTGGGTTGTCTAAGTTTTTTACTGAGCTGACTAAGTACTGAGCTAGCTTAATTTTTTATTAGGTCATCTAAGTTTTCAGCCTTCAATAATTCTGCATATTTTTCTGCATAAATGGATTTTTGTCTTCAACTTTTGAGGGCTTCTTCCACCTTGATTTTTATGATCTTTTCCACCATTGAGGCTTGCAAAAACTTATTGTTTGAGCTTTACTTGAGCATTTAAAATTATTCTTTTCTTTGACTTTTCTTCTTGTGAGGAGATTTCTTCTATGGATAATTTCTTCATTTTAAGTACTTGAAAAATCCTGAACATATTCTTGAAACACATGATTAGATACATAATATACTCAAGATTTGGCAATCATCAAAATCAATCATTGGGTCAACAATCTCCCCCTTTTTGATGATGGCAAAACTTTGAGTATACGCTAAGAAAACTAATGTGAATCAAGACAAGAACAATGAATTAAACTTGATGAAAGAATTCTTAATGAGCCTATAATTTAATGCATATCATTAGTACATACATATTTCATATACTCAACATAGTTCTTCCCTTTTTTGACAGCATCAAAAGCCCATGGGAAGAAACAAGAAGTCATCAAAATCAACATCAAAGCATTAAATTTGGAGATATATTAAATTCATGAAATCAATTTAAATGAATCAACTTCCTTTTGAAAATTTATCCTTTGACTCAAAATAAGTTTTAAATATTTATTTTAAATTAAAAAATTAGCTTGAATTTAAATATTATAGACTCTCCTCCTTTTTAAATAAATATGATCTTTTAATCAGATTTTTAAATATATACTTTTAAGCTTTAAGAAGAATAGAGTTTTTTAAAAGATTTGATCATAAAACTAAGCATAATGTATACTTTAATATTCAATCTTTCCTTTTCTTAAAAAAATTTAGTCAATTAAGCTCGAAAAATATATGTATCGAAGATGTTTCAAGCAAACAAAAATGAATAGTATCAAAGCAAAAGATAGTAATATTTTTAAATTCATTGCTTTGAGTAAAAATTATTTCAAAATAAATAATTCATAAGGATTTTGCAATACATACCAGAAATTTAGGATCAAATTTGAATTTTCAAATGAGTTTCAAAATTGAGTTTAGAAATTTATTTTTGAGAAGGAATATGCTGTAAATTTACTTTAAGTCCAATCAACTACCAAGAATAATCATGCAAATCATGTTTAAAAGATTGGCACACGAAAAGTTAAGTATTATATTTATAACTAAGCTTTCAAATTATAAGAATATATCAAAATCAATTTATTTGGAGTAAGAATATGTCTCAAACTTCTTTTAACATCAACTAATTGTCTAGAAATAAGATAGAGCAATCAAATCATGAAAATGAAATTGCATAAATACATGAAAGCTCAATCTAAGAAGTTCATAAATTAATTGATTGAGAGCTTAAGATCAAAATCTTCAATCAAATTAAGATAAAAAAGTAATTCTTCCCTTATTTTGGAGATACCAAGGATTCATTTTTGATGCATGCTAATTTATAGCTATGGCAAGTGCACCAGTCAATCAAATAATAAAGTGAATGAGTAGAGTATCATCCCTAGAGGATTGAAAAATAAGTACTGAAAAGCTCTTTCCTATGCTTTATTTAGAAGATTGATTTATGAAAATAAGAAGAAAATAAAGAAAAATAGAGAAATAATTAAGAAAATTTTAAGAAAATAGAGAGAGTGTAATTATTAGGGTTTAAACTTCAATAGTAATAGATTACTAAGACAATCAATTCACCAACTCAGTCAATATAATATTCAAGTAATTAGATTAATTTTATTTCATGTGATGGTGGAGTCTCCTAGATTATTCACTATCCTTTGGCTCAGGCATAGCAAAACTATCAATATTTATTAACTACCCTTCTTTGATCCAGATATAATTTAAATAAATATCAATACATTAAATTTTTTGAAACCCTCTAATTAAAACATGCTGCATCTAAAGTGCACTAAAATTCCTGCAAGCTTATGAATTCTTATTCGATTCATAATACAAGGTATATAAATCAAGAAGCATCGATATAGACGTACTTGATCCGTATCATTTATGTCCATCAAATTAATTAGAAGATGGCCAGTAATCTAAAAGCATTTAGCACAGATTTATATACTCCTCATAAATAAAATTTAAAATTTAAAAATAAATCATACTGAATATTGTATCAAAAAAGTGGTTACACCTTAGCCTTAGTAAAAAAAATTTAGTTCATGATAAAAATTTTAAAAACAGCAAATAAAATAAAAAGCATAAGAAAATTCAAACAAAAATTTGTTTGTTGCTGGAATTGATCGTCCGTTGCTCTTGGCATGGAGAACTTGGTGAAGAAGAAGATGCTCTTGATCGATGTCTTGATTGTCGAAAAAAATCAAAAACTTTTTTTTTTCTCTCATAAATCACTCTGAAGGGAAAATCCTAATTTTTCGGTCCAGGTTCGTTCAGATCTGATCAGATCAAGAGATATATTTCAAAAATTTTTCTCTTGATCCCAATCAGATCTTGATATGTTTTAGATCTGATTCTTATTATTTTAATAAAATAAAATTAAAATATAAATTAAATCAAATTTAATTTACCTAATCTGGGTAATCCTATTACCCTGTTGATGATCCTGTTTGCAGCGGAAGGTTCTGGATCTTAGCCACGCAAGCGCCTGGCCTCTACCGGTATCCACTCGGGTTGGATCTGGAGATCCTCTTCTTCTCTATCACACCTCCAAAAATCAGATCTGGATCTGATCTGGAGGATCTTCAAAACTCTTTTGAAGATCAGCAGTCGTCCTTTGCAGCAGCGCAGCCTTCTTGCTTTTGATCGCCTTTCTTTGATCTGAATCGCACCAACCAAGGTCCAAAACTCCTTTTGGACGTGGAGAGCAAGGGGAGAAGAGACTATGGCATGGAGAAGGAGGGGAGAGGCAGCCTTGGGGCATGGGAAACTATGATCTCATCATATCTCTCTATCTCATACAATTGAGTTGGGCGCAGGGTCTTATTTATAGACTAAGCTGTGATCCAACTCCTCTTCTTCCCAACCAATCACAACCCTTTGTGAAATCAGATCTAAATCTGATTGGTGGGAATAGAGTCCCCTGGATTCCTCCTTAGAGGGTGCCTAAGACCAGTCAAAGTTGGTTCTTAGAAGAACTCTAATTGGAATCCAAAAAGGAGATGGAGTCCTTGTCCAACAAGGACTCCTAGGCGCCTCCAACTTGGGCACACGCCAAGGGTGGCGTGCGCCCTTCTCCTTGCCAGGTTCTGGCAGGGGGACAGGCCCCCACCAGCTCTCCAATAGGTGCATGACATGTGGTCAAAAGTCAAAGTGTCAATGGTCAACGTTTGACCAGTCAAAGGTAGACTTTTGACCAAAGTCAAAGAACAAGAAATGGCAGGTGACCAAAAATGGCAGGTAATGTCTTACAAATAAGATAACCTTTTCTGACTTAGACAACCTCCAGTCAGACCATATGAAGGCCTCTGATTGAGCACAAACTCCTTTGGCTCAGTCAGGACAACTTATTTATGATAGCAAAAGAAGAACGTTAGGTTCAATCGAGTGCTAGCACGATTTCCTTGAACCTAATTGAATCTCATTCAGATCAATTGAACTAGATCAGTTCAATTGATGATCACCAGATTCAAACCCTTGTTTGTGTGACCCAGTTAGGTTCAGTTCTGTATGGTAATGGGATATGTCATGATCTCTATCATCGACATCATCGAAACTCCTTTCGATGGATCAGAACTCTTCTGATTCGAACAGCTAGAATGATCGATCATCTAAATCATTCTAATTGCTCCCAAAATCCACCAGTGACACCTAGCAGTATATGGTGGCAACCCATCAGAGCTGAATGCGAACCTCTTGGTGCAGCTACCTGTGTGATTCAAGTTCTTCTATCTTGAGCCCCGATCAGATTAGGGTTAAGGTGAACTCGTCAAACCCTAGTCTCTGTCATATGATGTAATCATTCGATTCGAGTCCAATGTGAAAATCTAAATAGAAACTCTTTCTATTATTTCACTCTACCATGGCCATGGGCTTTCTGGACTTGATTCTCATGATCATCATAGGGCTACTCCTCTACCACCGAGGTAGATAGATTCCATCTTGATGCAATCCAGTTCCTACAATGAACATGCTATAGCCAACATACACCTCAGGGTTCCATATGGCTAGGAGACCGAGTAATGGTGTAGTCAAACTATAACACCCTCAAGGTGAACTGCCGATGCATCTCAGGTCAAAGAACCAGACACACTACTGCAGCATCGAGTCAGTCATTGACGAGAAGGTAGACTCCCTAATGACTACTCGAGGTGGTCACGCTCAGTGCCCTCGTTCTCTAACGAGTACCTGTACTCTCGCTCCGGTGTCTCCACACCGTAGACTCAAGACTCATCTACTAAAGAGAAGCGATTGTACACCAACCTTCCGGATCAATCACCATCCTCGTGATGATCCTATGGTCAGGAGCAATTTATGAGTTAATAATGATTATTCATGTCTTAAATTTTCAACTCTTGAAAATATGAATTATCATTACCATTAACTCAAAGGATGTATCACAGACACTAAATACACATATGTGATAGAAAATAACCCATTTATTGATTTTAGTCAAAATTATAATTTTGCCCCTAGAAGTGTATTACAAGTGTCAGCCAATTCTGGCTTCTAGGGCACATATATCTAACACACTCTCTCTTTCTACCTCTCTCCTCTCTTTTTCTTTTTGTTTTTCTTTATTTCTCTAACTCTCTCCATTTTTCTCTTTTTCTCTTCCCTTTCTTCTGACTTCTCTCTCTCTCTATTCTTCTTTTTTTACGGCAATAATAGGTTTTTTTATGGATCAAGAGATTGATTTCCTCCCAAAATCCATTAAAAATTTGGTTTAAGACTCCCAAAACAACTGAAATTAAGATCTGGATAATTCTGATCATTGGATGTTGATCAAACGGTCCAAAAATCACTTAAAAATCTCTTAAAATAACCTAGATCAAGTCGGATTTCATGCCAACCACTGGATCAATCGGTGGATTGAATCTGGGCCGTCCAATCATGCAAAAAGAAGGCTTTTGATCTTTAGTTTAACGTCGGGATGAATCTCAGCCATTGGATCTCGATCGGGAGCTGTGGATGCCGTTCATCAGCACCTTCTTTTCGACCATCCGATCAAGTTTCAGCGAAAGGTGCCCGTTGGATCAGACAAAATTCTCAAACTGCCCTCTATAGACCATGCGCGAGCTCGGTGTTGCACGGACCGCCGCATTCTTTAGCCAATCAGAGCGCGCTTTTTGCTGTAAAATTCTCGAATTACCCTCCAGATGGTCCACCGTGCACCATAAAAAATGCTGATGTCATCCTGACATCAGCGTTGCATCGACAGGTCGGTCTGCTATTGCGATTGAATCAGGCCGAACCACTGAACCGATTTGAACTAAATCAATTTTTGGTTTTAAATTTAATTTCAGGCTCGTTTGAAGTCCGTTTTGTCTGAAATTTATTTCATCTGAACCAAAAAAATAAGATCTTCACATTGGTGGCCTTCTTTCCTACATAAGATTAATAAAAATATTAATTTCTAAAGAAATAAATTAATTTATTTTATAATTTAATACTTTTATTAGATATTTTTATCACTTATCACATCCTCTAAATTAGTCATTGCTAGTCCCTTAGCAATGTTTTATTTAATACCATGTTTCAATAAGATTATCCATCACAAAGATAAAATCTAGGATTAAAGGTGAAAAAGTTTAGAAAATACTGCTAATTAAGCATTGAGCTTCAGAAGCAAATTTTTCAATCAATATAATTAAAAACTTTCTTAGAGTACATCAAAGATCTATAGCACTTGTGTTCGTGATGACTAACTTTAGCATTTCAGTATTAAATTAAAAGAACAAAAGTATCTTCTCTTATCACCTATTTTGGTCAATTTTCTATACATTCTCAATTTTATACTCATGAATTAAGGTAGCTTTCACACTGCCTTTTTTTTTTTTTTTTTTTTTTTTGTGCTGAGCATCCTGGCCTTTCCTTCACCATTTTACGTGAATTTCCACACTTGACCTAGGTGCAGAGACCCAGTTACTAGGCTTTGGGCAATCCACATATACTCTATCTTTTGCACTTTATTTTTAGGCAGGTAGCTCTTTCCTTAAATTCAAGTTTCTTTGATTAGAATGTATATTAATTATCAATTTTTAGTGATAATTGAATCCTCAGTTGGTCTTATAATCAATACCTACTTTGCCTTGTTAGTGTGCATGTGCAATTAGAAGTGCTAATAGTCTTTTAATGACCTAAGTAGGCTGCTAAAAGTTGACCAACTAATCTACTTCTTTAACTCGTTACATTCATTAGCAAATAATTCTATCTTTTATCACTTGTCCAGTCTATCTTGCTCAAGATTTTCTTCTTGACACATGATTTTTTTTTTATTTTTTTTAACTTATTCTACATTGTCTTAAAGGAGAAAGAAAAATAAAGGGTGCAATAAAGGATAGGAAGGAATACACCTGATTTGGTTCAGTCTGGTTCTTTGGAGCTTTGAAATTTTGCTTGAGCTCTCATTGATTTTTCTGCAAAATTAAAAATACACACCAAAGCAGTAAAAGTGCAACAATAAATTACTAAAAATAAAAGAAAAGAAAAATGATCAAAACTAAAAAGAAAAGAAACAACCTATCTAGTAGTTCTGATTTATAGTCTTCAGCTTGACTTTCTTTGAATTCTAAAGTGGATCAATCTGGTGCCACTTCAATTGGAATACTTTCATGTTTGATCGAGTCCCTCTTTCAATTTGGACATTGCTAGCTTTTATAGTCTCAAACCTATTTTCTATAGAATTCTCATATAATGGAATTATCAATAATATCAATTAGAAAATAAGTTTGATTATCATCAGGATGTTTAGTATCTTTGAAAACATTAAAAGTAACTTGTTCATCTTGGACTCTAAGAATTAATTTTTCTTGTTTGAACATCTATTAAAGCTCCTCCAGTAGCTAAAAAGGGTCTCCCTAAAATAAGGGGTACATCATAATCTTCTTTCCATATCAAGAACAATAAAATCAATAGGAAAAATAAACTTGTTTACCTTTACCAAGACATCCTCCACTATACCTCTTGGATATTTGATGGATCTATCGG
The DNA here is from genome assembly GCA_006176705.1 of Cocos nucifera. Taxonomy (NCBI): domain Eukaryota; kingdom Viridiplantae; phylum Streptophyta; class Magnoliopsida; order Arecales; family Arecaceae; genus Cocos; species Cocos nucifera. The sequence continues at coordinate 274,315 of QRFJ01001147.1, forward strand.
CTAATTGAAGAGTAATAGTGGTAGGCTTTGGTTCTCCTAGACCCAGCTTTCTGAAAATAGAAAAAGGCATGAGATTAATACTTGCTCCTAAATCACATAAAACTTTATCAAAACTACAATCACCAATAATGCAAGGGATAGTAAAACTCCCTGGATCTTTTAGCTTCTGTGGTAATTTATTTTGAAGTATTGCTGAGCATTCTTCATTCAAATTTATTCTCTCATGCTCCTTCAGCTTTTTCTTATTTGTTAGGATTTCTTTGAGAAACTTGGCATACCTGGGCATTTGAGTAATAGCATCTACAAAAGGAATATTAATATGTAAATTCTTTAATTTTGAAAAAAATTTAGAAAATTTCTTATCTGGATGCTGTATTTGTCTCTCTGGGAATGGTAGTGGCGGCACGTAGGGCTTCACATTTGGATCAGACAAACCGTATACCTAGGAGACCATCCATCTGCTGGTTGTTTTGGTGACTGATAAATTTTAGTTGATGGTTCCTTATTTATAGTTGGTTGGCTCTTCAGTCTCTTTCTTCTGATGTGGCTCCTCCAGCTTTGTACCACTTCTTAGGGTGATAGCATTGACTTGCTCCCTTGGATTGATCTCCGTGTTGCTGGGCAAGGATCCCTGAGGTCTCTCGGAGATTATCTTTAGCCATTTGACCTATTTGCATCTCCAAGTTTTGAATTGCTGCTGTTTGGTCCTGCCTAAGTTTGGGCTTCCAAATTTTTTATAGTTGCTTCTTGGTTTTGCATAAATTTGACCATCAGCTCTTCCATGTTGGACTTCTTTTCAGGTACTTGGAAATCCCGGGGTGGCTGTTGTGCTGCATTTTTTGATTGCTCCATGAGAAATTTGGGTGCTGCCTCCACCCTTGATTGTATGTGTTGGAGTAGGGATTATTTTGTTGCGGCCTAAAAAAATTACCAACATAATTAGCTGTATCAGTTGCTTTAGCAAAAGGATTACCTGTCTGGCAATTGCTCGTATCGTGTCCTCCTCCACACAGGTCACAAGTGATGCTCTGAACATGCATAGCTGTTTCCCTTCAAGTTGTTGACTTCGGCTCTAAGGGCTGCAATTTCAGCTAGTAAGGTTGGCACGCAATCTACTCCCTGCACAGCTGCTAGTCTTTTTGGCATCATGCATTCTGTCTGCCATTGATAGCTATTTGATGCCATCTCATCGATCAGATCGAAAGGCTTCTTCCTCCATTTTTTGATTAATGGTTCCTCCTGCTGCTGCATCAATCATAGAATGATTAGTAGGAGATAAACCATTATAGAAAGTTTGTACCTGAAGCCATACGGGTAGTTGATGATGTGGACATCTCCTCAGCAGTTCCTTGAAATGCTCCCAAGCCTCATATAGTGTCTCCATGTCCATCTGCATAAAAGAAGTGATATCATTGCGCATCTTGGCAGTCTTGAAGGTGGAAAGTACTTGGCTAAGAATTTTTGGGCTAGGACATCCCAAGTTGTGATAGAACCTGCAGGAAAGAGAATGAAGCCAACTCTTAGCTTTGTCCCATAAAGAGAAAGAAAATAACCTTAATCTAATAGCATCATCCGACACCCCATTAATTTTAAAAGTATCATAAAGTTTCAAGAAAATTAGAAATATGGGCATTCGGATCATCATGCACGTGTCCACTGAATTGGACAGTTGATTGAATCATCTGGATCATCGATTTTATTTCAAAGTTGTTTGCTCGTACAGGCGGTCTCCTGATGCTCGAAGCTGCATCGGCTACAGATGGTGTGATGTAATCATTTAATGGATGATGTACTGGTCGAATAGCTTCATGCTGTCCTTCGGATCGCCATATCCAATCCTAGATTGATGTCGTTAGGATCTTCAGCTGCCATGTTTCTTTCTTGTTGTAGTCTTCTAATGGTCCTTTCAATTTCTGGATCTAAAGGTAGTAAGTTACTATGTCCAGTACGTGTCATGCACTTGAATAAATTTTTTTTTTTAAATAATAAAAATTAAAAATAAATTTCTAAAGTAAAGCTAGGATCAAAATTTTAATATTATTTTAGACACAATCCCCGGCAACGGTGCCAAAAACTTGATGCGTGCTAATTTATAGCTATGGCAAGTGCACCAGTCGATCAAGTAATAAAGTGAATGAGTAGAGTATCATCCCTAGAGGATTGAAAAATAAGTACTGAAAAGCTCTTTCCTATGCTTTATTTAGAAGATCGATTTATGAGAATAAGAAATTAAAGAATAAATAAAAAAAAAATTAAAAATTTTAAGAAAATAGAGAGAGTGTAAATTATTAGGGTTTTAAACTTAAGAGCAATGGATTACTAAGGCAATCGGTTCACCAACTCAGTCAATACAATATTCAGGTTTTTAGATTAATTTTTATTTTATGTGTGATGGTGGAGTCTCCTAATTTATTCACTATCCTTTGGTCCAGGCATAGCAAAACTATCAATATTTATTAATTATCCTTTGGTCCAGGTGTAATTTAAATAAATATTAATGCATTAAGTTTTGTGTGAAACCCTCTAATTAAAATACGCTGCATCCAAAGCGCACTAAAATTTCTGCATGCATATGAATTCTAATTTGATTCATAATACAAGGTATATAATCAAGAAGCAGCATAACATAGATGTACTTGGTCCATAACATCTATGTTCATCAGATCAATTAGAAGATGGCCAGTAATCTAAAAGCATTAAGATTCAGATTTATATACTCCTCATGAATAAAATTTAAAAATAAATCATACTGAATATTGCATCAAAAGAGTGGCTACACCTTAGCCTTAGTAAAAGAAAATTTAGTTCATGATAACAAATTCAAAAATAGCAAATAAAATAAAAAGCATAGAGAAATTAGACTGTTTGATTGCTGAAAATTGATTATCCGTTGCTCTTGGTGTGGAGAACTTGGTGAAGAAGAAGATGCTCCTTGATCTTGATTGTCGAGAGAAATATAGGTTCGTTCAGATCTGATCAGATCAAGAGATATATTTCAAAAATTTTTCTCTTGATCCCAATCAGATCTTGATATGTTTCAGATCTGATTCTTATTATTTTAATAAATAAAATAAAAAGATAAATTAAATCAAATTTAATTTACCTGATTTGGGTAATCCTATTACCCTGTTGATGATCCTGTTTGCAGCGGAAGGTTCTGGATCTTAGCCACGCAAGCGCCTGGCCTCTACCGGTATCCACTCGGGTTGGATCTGGAGATCCTCTTCTTCTCTATCACACTCCAAAAATCAGATCTGGATCTGATCTGGAGGATCTTCAAAACTCTTTTGAAGATCTGAGCAGTCGTCCTTTGCAGCAGCGCAGCCTTCTTGCTTTTTTGATCGCCTTTCTTTGATCTGAATCGCACCAACCAAGGTCCAAAACTCCTTTTGGACGTGGAGAGCAAGGGAGAAGAAGACTATGGCATGGAGAAGGAGGGGAGAGGCAGCCTTGGGGCGTGGGAAATTGATCTCATCAATCTTCATTCATAATCTGAGTTGGGCGCAGGGTCTTATTTATAGACTAGCTGTGATCCAACTCCTCTTCTTCCCAAACCAATCACAACCCTTTGTGAAATCAGATCTAAATCTGATTGGTGGGAATAGAGTCCCCTGGATTCCTCCTTAGAGGGCGCCTAAGACCAGTCAAAGTTGGTTCTTAGAAGAACTCTAATTGGAATCCAAAAAGGAGATGGAGTCCTTGTCCAACAAGGACTCCTAGGCGCCTCCAACTTGGGCACACGCCTAGGGTGGCGTGCGCCCTTCTCCTTGCCAGGTTCTGGCAGGGGGACAGGCCCCCACCAGCTCTCCAATAGGTGCATGACATGTGGTCAAAAGTCAAAGTATCAATGGTCAACATTTGACCAGTCAAAGGTAGACTTTTGACCAAAGTCAAAGAACAAGAAATGGCAGGTGACCAAAAATGGCAGGTAATGTCTTACAAAATAAGACAACCTTTTCTGACTTGGACAACCTCCAGTCAGACCATATGAAGGCCTCTGATTGAGCACAAACTCCTTTGGCTCAGTCAGGACAACTTATTTATGATAGCAAAAGAAGAACGTTAGGTTCAATCGAGTGCTAGCACGATTTCCTTGAACCTAATTGAATCTCATTCAGATCAATTGAACTAGATCAGTTCAATTGATGATCACCAGATTCAAACCCTTGTTTGTGTGACCCAGTTAGGTTCAGTTCTGTATGGTAATGGGATATGTCATGATCTCTATCATCGACATCATCGAAACTCCTTTCGATGGATCAGAACTCTTCTGATTCGAACAGCTAGAATGATCGATCATCTAAATCATTCTAATTGCTCCCAAAATCCACCAGTGACACCTAGCAGTATATGGTGGCAACCCATCAGAGCTGAATGCGAACCTCTTGGTGCAGCTACCTGTGTGATTCAAGTTCTTCTATCTTGAGCCCCGATCAGATTAGGGTTAAGGTGAACTCGTCAAACCCTAGTCTCTGTCATATGATGTAATCATTCGATTCGAGTCCAATGTGAAAATCTAAATAGAAACTCTTTCTATTATTTCACTCTGCCATGGCCATGGGCTTCTGGACTTGATTCTCATGATCATCATAGGGCTGCTCCTCTACCACCGAGGTAGATAGATTCCATCTTGATGCAATCCAGTTCCTACAATGAACATGCTATAGCCAACATACACCTCAGGGTTCCATATGGCTAGGAGACCGAGTAATGGTGTAGTCAAACTATAACACCCTCAAGGTGAACTGCCGATGCACCTCAGGTCAAAGAACCAGACACACTACTGCAGCATCGAGTCAGTCATTGACGAGAAGGTAGACTTCCTAATGACTACTCGAGGTGGTCACGCTCAGTGCCCTCGTTCTCTAACGAGTACCTGTACTCTCGCTCCGGTGTCTCCACACCGTAGACTCAAGACTCATCTACTAAAGAGAAGCGATTGTACACCAACCTTCCGGATCAATCACCATCCTCGTGATGATCCTATGGTCGGGAGCAATTTATGAGTTAATAATGATTATTCATGTCTTAAATTTTCAACTCTTGAAAATATGAATTATCATTACCATTAACTCAAAGGATGTATCACAGACACTAAATACACATATGTGATAGAAAATAACCCATTTTATTGATTATAGTCAAAATTATAATTTTGCCCCTAGAAGTGTATTACAAGTGTCAGCCAATTCTGGCTTCTAGGGCACATATATCTAACAATCTCCCACTTGTCCTAAAGCCAATTGGCTACAAGTCTAAGTCCCATCTTCTCAAGGTGGGCTTCGATCTTCTGCTGGCCCAACGGCTTTGTAAGTGGGTCTGCCACATTATCTGTGGAGTTGACTCTCTTGACCTCGACGTAACCCTTCTCGAGGTAATCGCGGATGAGGTGGTATCGCCGTTTGCTTGGAACTCTTCCAGCTGACAGCACCACCATTGCACACAAACAGACTGCCAGATGTCGACTTTCGATCATCTATATCGGACATGAAATCCGAGTCTGTGTATCCCTGGACTTGGAGTTCTCCATTACCAAAGACCAACATCATATCCTTAGTTCTTCTCAAGTACTTAAGGATACATTTCACAGAAGTCCAGTGTTCTTCACCTGGATTTGACTGATATCTGCTTGTGACACTCACAGCATGGGCTATATCAGGTCGTGTACATAGCATGGCATACATGAGGCTCCCTATTGCAGAAGCATAAGGGATCTTGCTCATGCGTTCTATTTCCTCAGGTGTGCTGGGGCACATCTTCTTGGAAAGATGAATACCATGTCTGAAGGGTATTAATCCCCTCTTAGAGTTTTCCATACTAAACCTCTTTAGTACTTCTCTATGTACATCTTCTGTGAAAGTCCTAGCATCCTATTCGGTCTATCCCTATAGACCTTAATTCCTAGAATAAAGGATGCTTCACCTAGGTCTT